>JAXIVJ010000897.1:0-15000 GCA_036785665.1 Chirona hameri
ACATATATATATATATATATATATATATATGTATATATATATATATATATATATATATATATATATATATATATATATATATATATATATATATATATATATATATATATATATATATATATATATATATATATATATATATATATATATATATATATATATATATATATATATATATATATATATATATATATATATATATATATATATATATATATATATATACATATATATATATATATATATATATATATATATATATATATATATATATATATATATATATATATACACACATATATATATATATATATATATATATATATTCTCACTGCTTTTAGTAACAGCACAGCTAGGAACATGATCCCGCCGTAGATTTGTCTCGTCCGCTTTATCACACAGGCCACACAGTGGTGTGATTTGCCGTCATATCTGGACTCCGGTGCACCGAGCGCAGCACGACAGGTGAAAGTGCTTGTTCTAAGAATGGTCTCCTGTTGTTCCACTTGCCAGCTCCACGTATGCCGTCTCGGGTATCTATACTGTTATTCTTTGGAATGAGATAGGTATGCTTGCTGTTTTTTTGTCTTCTTCTCACGTGCTAGATTTATGAGCACCCTGCGTACATTTGCGACTCGAAGTGAGATATTATATTGATGATTTTACTCACCTGAGAATATTTGTTAGAGCTGCTTTGATCGCCATAAATTATGCCTACCTGTGATCCTTGTGTATTTACCACATGCCGAGATATCCTTTCAACATTAGTGCGTGCTTTTGGGAAAAGCTTTCGGCCCGCTGCGGCTAATGTTAAAGGTATTTGGGAAACGATTTTGACCTAGGTCATTTGCATTTTCCCAGACAAATTGTTGAACAAATTTTCAGAAAGGAAGTGCCATAACAGAAGCGCATACGACAATATGCCATAGCAGAGCATTGTTGAACACATTTTCGGACCCTGGCGCTTTTGATACAAAAGCGTATATGTCGCGCTTCCAATCAAAATGCAGGCATGGGTCATTGCAAATTTGTAGTCTTCTCTACTGGAGTATCTTCTTCATCTCCGGATACGTTAAAGCCTAAATATGGAGGAAAGAATGGCCTTTCAATTTGGCCATCCTCCTCCATGCTTTATGACTTACTTTACACTTTGGCCCTGATCGATCTATAGTCAGCACGTTTGTCAGCACACACCGACAACCCAGTATTCTGCCTACGTCATGTCACGTGACCACAAAGGTAGGCAGAATACTGGGCCGTGATTGGTAGGCAGGCGGAATACTGGGCCGTGATTGGTGCTGACAAACGTGCTGACATAGTTCGATCAGGGCCTTTAATAATTTTCATGTATTTTTGTTGTTGCGGAACGTTAGCGGCATGCGGCAACTCTCTTCCCTCCCTTGTGCTTGGCAAGTTATATAATATTCACCTCATTATTTTTTCTTCTTCGTACCTCGGGCCTACCGGCCCTCGGTCCTCACTCCTCCGTATAACAAACCTGGGTGAATATTGCATAATTTCCCAGCACCGGGCGGCAATATATAATACTGCATGAGGCCGGTGTAAATACAATTTCAAGACCGAGGTGCTTTCTTGATTTTTGAACGAGGCCGAAGGCCGAGGTAAAAAATTCAAGAAAGCACAGAGGTCTTGAAAATTGATGCCGGCTGGGTGTGGTATGATTTTTACCATATGCCGCGTACATCATTAAATGTTTTTTCTTCATATATTTTCCAATCATGATCAGGTCCTTACCAGAGAGGGAAATTACAAATTTGTATTTAGGCTTTGATTTCGATGCAATTGAAGAAGCCTTGGAAGCGAAGTCGACAAAGCTTTCGAAATACCAGTCAGGTTTGTATCACACACACTGTTTTCACGCGCTCTGGTAAAATAAATTTGCCCTAGGGCATTTTTCTTTTACCGCGTTATACCACACCTCTCGGGCCAAGGTATTTTGATATCCCCGGCATATGGTAATATATATTACCAGATTTTGTTTCTGACTATGCTGTATGCTGACTGGCGTGCTGGTAGCCTCCTTTCAAATCCTCGCCGTTTTTCGCATTCATAGCGATCCTAAATAGCGCGTCGATACGTTCTGCTTGTCAATCTTTTTCAATATTTTGTGAACAAACTCGAATTACACTACCTCAATCTAAAAACGAATCATAGCCGGACTTCTGAACGTCCAACGACGTCCGTCACGTCGAACAGACATTCGGTGACTTTGATTATGTATCCCATGCTGTTGGCAAGATCTAACGAAATTTATTCCAGAACCCAAATGTCTTACTTGCGCCGTTATTGGATACATCAGAAAGGCTTTAAGGCTGCCATATGCTAGTCATGGGCTGCCCGTGTTTACACGCTGCATCCAAAGCGGCTCTCGGTATGCGTATCAGGGTTGTCTTCCATGCATGTCCGCAATAGTTAATACCTCGTCTTGTGTGAATCCTGCTTTAATTTGGTTGCTTACAATCGGTTCAACATTAGCCAATATCGCTCAGTAATTTTACCTCTCGCTACTCCGTAACACGTATAGCTATCCATAACTAAAGTATCCGTAAGACGAGCGAGACACTATTACCATGCTTGCCCATGAACTAACATCAGGTCACAGCGGTTAACAAATAAATCTCAAAACCGCGCTCTACCGTTTTTTTATGATGATATCATATCATCCCTATGCTGCCTGCTGGTCACCTCATACTAGCCAAATACAAGGCGCTGGGACTGCAGTAGTGCATTCGCACATCTAAGACCGTACCAGGCAGGTTTGTTGCGGCAAATATCGCATTTGTATGATACCACCAGCCTCGTGGAAGCGTCCCTGGCGTCCCTGGCCCGCTCTCCCCCGCCAGGAAGAGGCACCGAACGACCAGTGGACCACACCCTAACCGGGGGCGGCGGCAGGGGAGGGGGGAAGACCCTGCCCTGGCCATCTCAGGCTGTAAGACACGTACTTGGCTGGGGACGGGCGGACGGCCTGCTTCCGGTGGCTGGGGACGACTGGCTGCGGGTGGCCGACCTTGAGCGATTGAAGAGACACCTGTCGGCCAAGCGGGCAGATGTGTGGTGCTATCGACGGAGATTTGACGCCACGAAACATGGAGATTACCGTCAGATTTGGCAGAAATCAGGCCAGAATCGTGAACGTGACCGTTTCCGGGTTCTTTAGAAGGGTGATCCCCGTGATTTGGTTCGTGTGGACGCTGTAGAAGACAAGGAAAACATTGAAGTTGTAAAGCAATGCGCAGGGGCGTAGGGATAATTTCGCCCAGGGAGGGGGGGGGCAAATGGGATCAGAGGGGCCCTCGTAGCCAAGGGGGGCCCACATCATTAAAACAGTACAGTGTGTTGTATGTTGTAAAACAACGACAAATAAGATTTCGACAACGAAAAACCAGTGTATTTTTTTCATTTTTTGGAGTGAAAAACAAAAACAAATCGAAAATCCGAGATAATCATCTTTAATATTTTGTAATTTCCTTTTTCAACTTTTTACTTGCAATTTTCGCCAAAACTCGAATTTCTATAAATTTTCAAGCATGTATTGTTTGTCCACCAAAAATTGCATGACATGACGTGATTAAAACGTCATTATCTCCCAAAGTAATCCACCATTTTCATTGAAATGTTGTGATAAGACGTATAATTGATGCAGCATAAGGTACTCAGGATTGACGTCGATATCTATCATTGTTTTCAAGTTATTAAGAAAAACCGGGAGGGGGAGGGGCAGATTCTGCCACCTCCAGCGAGGCGCGGGTTAATGCAAATATTATCCTTAATCATCTTAAATTCGGATTCAGGAAACAACACAGTACGTACATGCCGATTGTTCAAATGTACGATGAAGTTTGCAAAACATCTACAAAATAACGAAATAACATGCTCCACCTTGATTTACAGAAAGCTTTGGATACAGTTTGCTTAGCAATTCTCTTGAAAAAAATACACCGCATTGTGATACGAGGAGTTTCTACAACACGATAGTCATATATTAATAAGAGGCATAAAATGGCAATAATAGATGAGGTTGCATCTAAGAAACAATTGATGAAAATTGGCGTCCCACAGGGTTCAATTTTAGGTCCTCTTTTATGTATTCTCTATATGAATGAAATCAGCAATACAAAAGAAATAGGAACCTTTACTTATTTGCTGATGATATACGGCAATTTATATTCAAGCTAGGAATGTTGAAGAGCTGCAAATACAGATGAATGAATTAATTCCAAAAATAACGAGTTGTTCCATGTAAATGTATGCATCAAAGACAAATTACCAAATCTATTCAAGATCAGTGACGTGACAAGATCTTGACATAGTATTAAATGATACACCAATCACGATAAACCCACGCATTAAATAGTTAGGAGTTCTTGTAGATGAAAATCGTAAATGGAAGTCTATATATATATATTTTTATATATATATATATATATATATATATATATATATATATATATATATATATATATATATATATATATATATATATATATATATATATATATATATATATATATATATCTATATCTATGTCTATGTCTATGTCTATGTCTATAGCTATAGCTATAGCTATAGCTATAGCTATATCTATATCTATATCTATATCTATATCTATATCGATATAGATTATATATATATATATATATATATATATATATATATATATATATATATATATATATATATATATATATATATATATATATTGTAATATGTGTGATAAGCCGTAATATATGGGAGTTATCGGAATATCCAAGCTTTATTTATCCTCACAGCAACTTCTATTGCAGTACAATGCATTAATTCCGCCCCATCTAAATTATTGTGCAGTGATCTGGATTATGGGGTAGGAATTATGACACTAACATTCACTAACAGCCTTCGATAGTGCGGAAACGAGCGATTTGTCCCCCCTGTAGCTCAGTGGGAGAGCGCTGGGCTTCTGACCTTTCCTGGTAGTGGGGCAGCCCGAGTTCGAGTCAAAGTCAAAGCCTACATTACCAAAGCCTTGTACTCTTCTCAGACGTTACTAGCAATGCCCCTGAAAAACAATGAGAACTTTCACTGGTCTTCTTTCGAGAGCATCACCGGCGCTCGACCGGCAGACCACCTCTACCACCACAGGACCCTCTAAAGGCCAGCATAGAGTCCTCTGCAGATCGGCAGGGGCCTCTAAAGGCCGGCAGATGGCCATCTGCAGATCGGCAGGGCCCTCTAAAGGCCGGCAGATGGCCATCTACGCTCACTACAGATTGGCTGGGTCACTCTGCAGATCGACAGGGCCCCTAAAGACTGGAAGAGGGCCGTCTACAGGTCGGCAGGACCCTCTAAATGCTGGTAGAGGCACTCTAAAAGCCGGCAGGCAGGCAAGGCGATCTACAGATCGACAGGGCCCGCTAAAGGCCGGCAGGGCCCTCTAAAGGTCGGTAGAGGGCCCTCTATAGATTGGCTGGGGCACTGCAGAACGACAGGGCCCCTAAAGGTTGGAAGAGGGCCCTCTTCTGGTCAGCAGGGCCCTCTAAATGCCGGAAGAGGCCCTCTACAGATTGGCAGGGCGATTTACAGATCGGCAGGGCCCTCTAAAGACCGTCAGAGGTCCCTCTCCAGATCAGCAGGGACCCTCTACAGATTGGCAGGATCCTATAAAGGCCGGCAGAGGGCCCTCTACAACCGGAAGGGGCCATCTAAATGCCGACAGGGGGACCTCTGCAGATCGGCAGGCCATCTACATGCTGGAATGACCCTCTAAACGCGAGCAGAGGGCCCTCTACAGATCGGCAGGGCCCTCTAAAAGCCGGCAGGGGCCCTTTATAGTTTGGCTGGGCACTCTGCAGATTGACAGGGCCGCTAAAGGCTGGAAGAGGGCCCTCTACAGGTCGACAGGGCCCGCTAATTGCCGACAGAGGCCCTATACAGATTGGCAGGGCGATATACAGATCGGGAGGGCCCTCTAAGGACCGGCAGAGGGCCCTCTGCAGATCGGCAGGGCCCTATAAAGGCCGGCAGAGGCTCCTCTACAACCGGAAGGGGCCATCTAAATGCCGACAGGGGCCCTCAGCAGATCGGCAGGCCCTCTACATGCTGGAAGGGCCCTTTAAAGGCGGGCAGATGGCCCTCTACAGATCGGCAGGGCCCTCTACAGATTGGCTGGGACACTCTGCAGATCGACAGGCCCTCTAAATGCCGACAGAGTCCCTCTACAGATTGGCAGGGCGATCTACGGATCAGCAGGGCCCTCTAAAGACCGGCAGAGGGCCCTCTCCAGATCGGAAGGGACCCTCTACAGATTTGCAGGGCCCTATAAAGGCCGGCAGAGGGCCCTCTACAACCGGAAGGGGCCATATAAATGCCAACAGGGGGCCCTCTGCAGATCGGCAGGCCCTCCGCATGCTGGAAGGGCCCTCTAAATGCGGGCAGAGGGCCCTCTACAGATCGGCAGGGCTCTATAAAGGCCGGCAGAGGGCCCTCTATAGATTAGCTGGGGCACTCTGCAGATCGACAGGGCCCCTAAATGCTGGAAGAGGGCCCTCTACAGGTCGGCAGGGCCCTCTAAATGCCGGAAAAGGCCCTCTACAGATTGGCACGGCGATCTACGATCGTCAGGGCCATCTAAAGACCGGCAGAGGGCCCTCTCCAGATCGGCAGGGCCCTATACAGGCCGGCAGAGGGTCCTCTACAACCGGAAGGGGCCCTCTAAATGCCGACAGGGGCCCTCTGCAGATCGGTAGGGCCCTTTAAAAGCTGGTAAAGGGCCCTATTCACACTGGCTGGGACCCCTTTTACGTATTTACATATACATGCCTTTAACAGACAAGCAAGTGTTGATATTTATTCGTGTTACGATTTTTGTATCGGTTCGTGGGCGTTCTTTTATGCGACGTAAGGCGTTTCGCGGGCGCCTGACACCATCAAAAACACTGGGGCCTTCGGCCCCAGAGGGCCCTCGCTCGGTCGTCAGAGGGGCCCCCTGGCCTCCAGGGGGGCATGGCCCCCTTGCCCCCCCCCCCCTTGCCTACGCCCTTGGCAATGCGGATGGAACCAGACTGGTTATTGATTCGACTCTGATTGAATCCATTGGAATCGTTCAATCAAAATCCATTGCATCAAAGAAGAATCGCCGGATTTGTTTTTATTCATGAATCATGATTGAATCAAAACCTGCATAGAAGCAAGATTGATTGAATCAAAAAGACTGCAATGCTATTTTAATGGTGAGTCAAACGTGATTTGATCAACAAATGTTTTGATTCTTTGAATCAGATAGAATAATTTCTCTAAATGGTTATCCATGAATCAAACGGTGACTGAACCATTCATATTCCAAAATGAATCATGATTGAATCCTTCCAAAAAAGGTGAATCAATAACCAGTCTGGATAGAACACAGGCAACTCGCAAACACTTCCTCAATCCGAAGTCTTACTTTTGTAATGAGTGCATTAGGTCATAGGCTGAGAACAGTACATTTATGCAAAGTTGGCTGGATCGGCACCCGTTATTATCAACACTTCCTGTTGTGGTCAGTGGCGGATCCAGGATTCCGTCAAAGGGGGGGGGGGCGCCACGCAGCAGAAGTGGGTCCCCAGACTTTGGTGGTTTCTTTTTTTATTGATGGGCTAACTAGGTTACAAACCAAACCAAACTAACTAACTATCCAAACTATAAACAAACATATCCAAACTAATAAACATATATATCCAAACTATCCAAACTAGGTTCTCAGGAGGTCCATCTGCAGGTGAGCTTGCACCTCTACCGGTCAAAATGATCCCTTAAATTCTGGAACGGGTCGCTAAAGGCTGAATTTGAATTGGGTCGCGAAGGGTCAGAAATCATCCTTCTGATGGCTTTAAGGCGCGGCAACTATTAGGTCGTATGACTCTTAAGAACCAGAATACACCCTCTATAGGCACTCGGCCATGGGCTGTTTCGAGGCTCAATGAAGAGACATGGCCCATGACCCTCCTGGATCCGCCACTGGTCGCTGTCGCCTTTGCGCCGCGCTTGTCTCGGTTATGTGTCCACGTTTGCGTCTGTGGTTCTGTGGTTATGTGGTTCTGTGGTTATGTGGTTCTGTGGTTCTGTGGTTATGTGGCTCTGTGTTTCTGTGGTTATGTGGTTATGTGGTTCTGTGGTTATGTGGCTCTGTGGTTCTGTGGCTCTGTGGTTATGTGGTTATGTGGTTATGTGGTTCTATGGTTCTGTGGTTCTGTGGTTCTGTGGTTCTGTGGTTGTGGTTCTGTGTGTTATCTTCAACATCCCCCAGCCATATCCCCCTGATTCGGGGAGACGGGAGTGCAATGCGAATGACGGTTTTTCGAATGAGGCAGGTCGCTTCATTGTCACGGTTTGATGGCAAACTGGTGACAAACAACCTCCAGCAGTGACCAGTGTCGCCGCGACAAACAACCTCCAGCAGTGAGCAGTGTCGCCGCGACAAACAACCTCCAGCAGTGACCAGTGTCGCCGCGACAAACAACCTCCAGCAGTGACCAGTGTCGCCGCGACAAACAACCTCCAGCAGTGACCAGTGTCGCCGCGACAAACAACCTCCAGCAGTGAGCAGTGTCGCCGCGACAAACAGCCGCCAGCCGTGAGCAGTGTCGCCGCGACAAACCTCCAGCCGTGACCAGTGTCGCCGCGACAAACAACCTCCAGCAGCGAGCAGTGTCGCCGCGACAAACAACCTCCAGCAGTGACCAGTGTCGCCGCGACAAACAACCTCCAGCAGTGACCAGTGTCGCCGCGACAAACAACCTCCAGCAGTGACCAGTGTCGCCGCGACAAACAACCTCCAGCAGTGAGCAGTGTCGCCGCGACAAACAGCCGCCAGCCGTGAGCAGTGTCGCCGCGACAAACAACCTCCAGCCGTGACCAGTGTCGCCGCGACAAACAACCTCCAGCAGCGAGCAGTGTCGCCGCGACAAACAACCTCCAGCAGCGAGCAGTGTCGCCGCGACAAACAACCTCCAGCAGCGAGCAGTGTCGCCGCGACAAACAACCTCCAGCAGCGAGCAGTGTCGCCGCGACAAACAACCTCCAGCAGCGAGCAGTGTCGCCGCGACAAACAACCTCCAGCAGTGACCAGTGTCGCCGCGACAAACAACCTCCAGCAGTGAGCAGTGTCGCCGCGACAAACAGCCGCCAGCCGTGAGCAGTGTCGCCGCGACAAACAACCTCCAGCCGTGACCAGTGTCGCCGCGACAAACAACCTCCAGCAGTGAACAGTGTCGCCGCGACAAACCTCCAGCCGTGACCAGTGTCGCCGCGACAAACAACCTCCAGCAGCGAGCAGTGTCACCGCCACTTTCCGAACGTTGGGGGAACGTAGGTATTCTTTCAAAAGCAAAGGCAAAGGCGAAGTCGATTATTTCCATACCACGCCTATAGGGGTGATGCTAAAATCCGGAAATGTTTTGGAGACGCCTCTCTGTAGGGGGGGGAGAGGGCGCCCCCCCCCCTATCGATGCCCATGGCAGTGAGAGAGTATATCAATGCCACGATAATACTTTTCGTGTTGCTCTCCTGCTCCTGCCACTCGTTTCCTCTCCCATATATAACCTTTTCCTTTGTCTGCGCACTAGTATGCCTTGATGGTTACGAATGGCGCGACAGCAGACATCATACAAACAGCCGTTCGTATCCCCGCGTTATCAGTGTAGCCATGAAGGACGAATGTTCCTCCTTAGCAAATGGCCAAATCGCCTTTACGCCACGCTGAGTCTGCGGATTTGTGGTTTTTCATATCAGCTGATGTCTGGTCTCCGAGTTCGATGTGAAAAAAACAACAAAAACTGACCATCGCCGCCAGCATCGTGCCTATGATGGATTGCGGGATGGAAGATGGATTGCCTACTGCAGGATGGATTGCATACTATAGGGTGGATTGTGGACTGAATGATGGATTGTAGACTGAAGGATGGATTGTAGACTGAAGTCCTTCAGTCTACAATCCATCCTTCAGTCTACAATCCATCATTCAGTCTACAATCCATCATTCAGATTGTAGATTGAAGGATGGATTGCGAAAGGATGGATTGTGAACTGAAGGATGGATTGTGAACTGAAGGATGGATTGTGAACTGAAGGATGAATTGTGGACTGAAGGATGGATTGTGGACTGAAGGATGGATTGTGGACTGAAGGATGGATTGTGGACTGAAGGATGGCTTATGAACTGAAGGATGGATTGTATACTGAAGGATGGATTGTAGACTGAAGGATGGATTGTAGATTGAAGGATGGATTGCGAAAGGATGGATTGTGAACTGAAGGATGGATTGTGAACTGAAGGATGGATTGTAGACTGAAGGATGGATTGTGGATTGAAGGATGGATTGTGGACTGAATGATGGATTGTGGACTGAAGGATGGATTGTAGATTGAAGGCTGGATTTCTGTGGGACAGTCACAGTGTCATTTGAACACCAGGGCCGGATTCAAGCGTCATTGTGGCCATGTTCTTACAAACGTTCACTCTGCCGAGAATTGACACATTTCCCGGCCTTGACAGAGCATCTTCTACTTCATCTTCAACTTCTTCTACGGGAAGCTTATTTTCAATAATATCTTAATACAAAATAATAGGAAATATTACGCTTTTTAAATTTATCATACTTTACTGGATTCACACCTGGCTTACTTAGTTAATTACTAGGTTAATTTAGCAGTTCTGGATTCGCCACCACCGATCACCGCGACCATAACTCAACCAGTGACGTCATCTTGGTCTTTACTGAACCAGTGACGTCATATCTGGATCTGGTGTCTGCCATCTGAGGACGACCCGCTAACGGTCATCTGTCTCCCGGTGCAGAGAGTGCAGTGGCCATTTTTACGCCGGGGAGAGGCGGACCAGCTGTCGCGGCATCGAGCAGTTATAGCGGTACCCGACCGTCAAGGTTGACCAGTGTGCTGGAGAGAGAAAGAGAGAGGGAGGGAGGGAGGGAGGTAGGGAGGGGGCGGCGGCGGCGGCGGCGGCGGCGGCGGCGGCGAGGGGGAAGGGAGGGGCTGGCCCGGCCGTCTTTGTGACTTGGTTCTGATCAGGTCGGGAGAGGGGAGGGGGAGGGGCTGGCCCGGCCGTGTTTGTGTCTTGGTTCTGATCAGTTATGGAGAGGGAGGGGAGGGGCTGGCCCGGCCGTCTTTGTGACTTGGTTCTGATCAGTTAGGGAGGGGAGGGGCTGGCCCGGCCGTCTTTGTGACTTGGTTCTGAGCAGTTAGGGAGAGGGAGGGGGAGGGGCTGGCCCGGCCGTGTTTGTGTCTTGGTTCTGATCAGTTAGGGAGAGGGAGGGGGACGGGCTGGCCCGGCCGTCTTTGTGACTTGGTTCTGATCAGTTAGGGAGAGGGAGGGGGGGGGGGGGGCTGGCCCGGCCGTCTTTGTGACTTGGTTCTGATCAGTTAGGGAGAGGGAGGGGGAGGGGCTGGCCCGGCCGTGTTTGTGACTTGGTTCTGATCAGGTCGGGAGAGAGAGGGGAGGGGCTGGCCCGGCCGTCTTTGTGACTTGGTTCTGATCAGTTAGGGGGAGGTAGGGGAGGGGCTGGCCCGGCCGTCTTTGTGTCTTGGTTCTGATCGGTTAGGGAGAGGGAGGGGAGGGGCTGGCCCGGCCGTCTTTGTGACTTGGTTCTGATCAGTAAGGGAGAGGGAGGGGGAGGGGGGGGGGGGGGCTGGCCCGGTCGTCTTTGTGACTTGGTTCTGATCAGTTAGGGAGAGGGAGGGGAGGGGCTGGCCCGGCCGTCTTTGTGACTTGGTTCTGATCAGTTAGGGAGAGGGAGGGGGAGGGGCTGGCCCGGCCGTGTTTGTGACTTGGTTCTGATCAGGTCGGGAGAGGGAGGGGAGGGGCTGGCCCGGCCGTCTTTGTGACTTGGTTCTGATCAGTTAGGGAGAGGGAGGGGGAGGGGCTGGCCCGGCCGTCTTTGTGTCTTGGTTCTGATCAGTTAGGGAGGGGGAGGGGCTGGCCCGGCCGTCTTTGTGTCTTGGTTCTGATCAGTTAGGGAGAGGGAGGGGGAGGGGCTGGCCCGGCCGTCTTTGTGTCTTGGTTCTGATCAGTTAGGGAGGGGGAGGGGCTGGCCCGGCCGTCTTTGTGTCTTGGTTCTGATCAGTTAGGGAGGGGGAGGGGCTGGCCCGGCCGTCTTTGTGACTTGGTTCTGATCAGGTCGGGAGAGGGGAGGGGGAGGGGCTGGCCCGGCCGTCTTTGTGTCTTGGTTCTGATCAGTTAGGGAGAGGTAGGGGAGGGGCTGGCCCGGCCGTCTTTGTGTCTTGGTTCTGATCAGTTAGGGAGAGGGAGGGGAGGGGCTGGCCCGGCCGTGTTTGTGTCTTGGTTCTGATCAGTTAGGGAGAGGGAGGGGAGGGGCTGGCCCGGCCGTGTTTGTGACTTGGTTCTGATCAGTTAGGGAGAGGGAGGGGGAGGGGCTGGCCCGGCCGTCTTTGTGACTTGGTTCTGATCAGGTCGGGAGAGGGAGGGGGAGGGGCTGGCCCGGCCGTGTTTGTGACTTGGTTCTGATCAGTTAGGGAGAGGGAGGGGGAGGGGCTGGCCCGGCCGTCTTTGTGACTTGGTTCTGATCAGGTCGGGAGAGGGAGGGGGAGGGGCTGGCCCGGCCGTCTTTGTGACTTGGTTCTGATCAGTTAGGGAGAGGGAGGGGAGGGGCTGGCCCGGCCGTCTTTGTGACTTGGTTCTGATCAGGTCGGGAGAGGGAGGGGAGGGGCTGGCCCGGCCGTGTTTGTGACTTGGTTCTGATCAGGTCGGGAGAGGGAGGGGGAGGGGCTGGCCCGACCGTGTTTGTGACTTGGTTCTGATCAGGTCGGGAGAGGGAGGGGAGGGGCTGGCCCGGCCGTCTTTGTGTCTTGGTTCTGATCAGTTAGGGAGAGGGAGGGGAGGGGCTGGCCCGGCCGTGTTTGTGACTTGGTTCTGATCAGGTCGGGAGAGGGAGGGGAGGGGCTGGCCCGGCCGTCTTTGTGACTTGGTTCTGATCAGTTAGGGAGAGGGAGGGGAGGGGCTGGCCCGGCCGTCTTTGTGACTTGGTTCTGATCAGTTAGGGAGAGGGAGGGGAGGGGCTGGCCCGGCCGTCTTTGTGACTTGGTTCTGATCAGTTAGGGAGAGGGAGGGGGAGGGGGGGGGGGGGGGGCTGGCCCGGCCGTCTTTGTGACTTGGTTCTGATCAGTTAGGGAGAGGGAGGGGAGGGGCTGGCCCGGCCGTCTTTGTGACTTGATTCTGATCAGTTAGGGAGGGGGAGGGGCTGGCCCGGCCGTCTTTGTGACTTGGTTCTGATCAGGTCGGGAGAGGGAGGGGGGGGGGGGGGCTGGCCCGGCCGTGTTTGTGACTTGGTTCTGATCAGTTAGGGAGAGGGAGGGGGAGGGGCTGGCCCGGCCGTCTTTGTGACTTGGTTCCGATCAGTTAGGGAGAGGGAGGGGAGGGGCTGGCCCGGCCGTCTTTGTGACTTGGTTCTGATCAGTTAGGGGGAGGTAGGGGAGGGGCTGGCCCGGCCGTGTTTGTGACTTGGTTCTGATCAGTTAGGGAGAGGGAGGGGAGGGGGGGGGGGGGGGGCTGGCCCGGCCGTCTTTGTGACTTGGTTCTGATCAGTTAGGGAGAGGGAGGGGAGGGGCTGGCCCGACCGTCTTTGTGACTTGGTTCTGATCAGTTAGGGAGAGGTAGGGGAGGGGCTGGCCCGGCCGTGTTTGTGACTTGGTTCTGATCAGTTAGGGAGAGGGAGGGGAGGGGGGGGGGGGGGGGGCTGGCCCGGCCGTCTTTGTGACTTGGTTCTGATCAGTTAGGGAGAGGGAGGGGAGGGGCTGGCCCGGCCGTGTTTGTGACTTGGTTCTGATCAGTTAGGGAGAGGGAGGGGAGGGGGGGGGGGGGGCTGGCCCGGCCGTCTTTGTGACTTGGTTCTGATCAGTTAGGGAGAGGGAGGGGGAGGGGCTGGCCCGGCCGTGTTTGTGACTTGGTTCTGATCAGGTCGGGAGAGGGAGGGGAGGGGCTGGCCCGGCCGTCTTTGTGACTTGGTTCTGATCAGTTAGAGAGAGGGAGGGGGGGGGGGGGGGGGGGGCTGGCCCGGCCGTCTTTGTGTCTTGGTTCCGATCAGTTAGGGAGGGGGAGGGGCTGGCCCGGCCGTCTTTGTGTCTTGGTTCTGATCAGTTAGGGAGGGGGAGGGGCTGGCCCGGCCGTCTTTGTGTCTTGGTTCTGATCAGTTAGGGAGGGGGAGGGGCTGGCCCGGCCGTCTTTGTGTCTTGGTTCTGATCAGTTAGGGAGGGGGAGGGGCTGGCCCGGCCGTCTTTGTGTCTTGGTTCTGATCAGTTAGGGAGGGGGAGGGGCTGGCCCGGCCGTCTTTGTGTCTTGGTTCTGATCAGTTAGGGAGGGGGAGGGGCTGGCCCGGCCGTCTTTGTGTCTTGGTTCTGATCAGTTAGGGAGGGGAGGGGCTGGCCCGGCCGTCTTTGTGACTTGGTTCTGATCAGGTCGGGAGAGGGAGGGGGAGGGGCTGGCCCGGCCGTGTTTGTGTCTTGGTTCTGATCAGGTCGGGAGAGGGAGGGGAGGGGCTGGCCCGGCCGTCTTTGTGACTTGGTTCTGATCAGGTCGGGAGAGGGAGGGGAGGGGAGGGGCTGGCCCGGCCGTGTTTGTGACTTGGTTCTGATCAGGTCGGGAGAGGAAGGGGAGGGGCTGGCCCGGCCGTCTTTGTGACTTGGTTCTGATCAGTTAGGGAGAGGGAGAGGAGGGGCTGGCCCGGCCGTCTTTGTGACTTGGTTCTGATCAGGTCGGGTGAGGGAGGGGAGGGGCTGGCCCGGCCGTGTTTGTGACTTGGTTCTGATCAGGTCGGGAGAGGGAGGGGAGGGGCTGGCCCGGCCGTCTTTGTGACTTGGTTCTGATCAGGTCGGGAGAGGGAGGGGAGGGGCTGGCCCGGCCGTGTTTGTGACTTGGTTCTGATCAGGTCGGGAGAGGGAGGGGAGGGGCTGGCCCGGCCGTCTTTGTGACTTGGTTCTGATCAGGTCGGGAGA
>JAXIVJ010000897.1:17500-32500 GCA_036785665.1 Chirona hameri
CATCCCATCTCTTGTCCTAGGATAGTGTCTGCTTCAGCAGCGTTGTCATGTCGTCACAGACACGGAGATGGCCCGCAGCCAATGGCGGGCAAACACCCGACACCTCCTCTGGCAATCCGCAGCCAATGGCGGGCAAAACACCCGACACCTCCTCTGGCAATCCGCAGCCAATGGCGGGCAAAACAGCCGACACATCCTCTGGCAATCCGCAGCCAATGGCGGGCAAAACAGCCGACACATCCTTTGGCAATCCGCAGCCAATGGCGGGCAAAACAGCCGACACATCCTCTGGCAATCCGCAGCCAATGGCGGGCAAAACACCCGACACCTCCTCTGGCAATCCGCAGCCAATGGCGGGCAAAACACCCGACACCTCCTCTGGCAATGACCTATGGCGACAGCTGACGTAATGATCTTTACGATCATTGGTCAGGGAGTGGGCCCGTGTGTGGTGGTGCCGGGTCGAACGCGGGGACTGTGGTTATGGACGTGGAGACTATCGTTATGGACGCGGGGTCTACGGTTCTGGACGCGGGGACTATGGTTCTGGACGCGGGGACTATGGTTATGGATGCGGGGACTATGGTTATGGATGCGGGACTATGGTTATGGATGCGGGGACTATGGTTATGGACGCGGGTTGGCTGGATACGGTGACTATGGTTGACATGAGATAGGTACTATTGCTGATGGACAGGGGACTATGGTTTTGAACTCGAGACTATGGTTGGTGGGATACATGGGTCTTGGTGTGCGGGACACGGGAACTGAGATGGGAGAGGTACTGGGACTATGTTTGCTAGGGCACGGGGAGTGGGGACTATGGCTGACTGGACAATAGGACTACGGTTGACTGGCAGGAGGACTTTGGTGCGCGTGAAGGGATGACATGATTAATTGCTGTCCGCCTGTCCGCACCTCTGTCTCACCTCCCTCTTCCCTGTCCTCGCCTGGATACGCCCCTGGGCACGCCTCTGCCCCTCCCCCTCCCTCGGGTTTTCTCAGGGCCAGCCGGCCCGGCCAGCCGGCCCGGCCAGCGGCGGATGGTCCGGGCCAGCGGCTAGCGGCGGCCAGCGCCGGCCGATGGCCGTTCATTAGTGGCTTTTCTCACCTCCTTCGGCGCCGGTGTGGCCTGGTGACCTTGAGATGGCCGCCGGTCAGCGTTGCCATGACAATGTCGGCTGCTGCAGCGCTGCCATGGTTACGTCGGTTGTTTGGTGGTGATCGATACTCGTTAATTCCGTATTGACTCAAGATCTGTCCTATGAATCATGTAACACGGATATTGAGCTTCAAAGTGATTATTACAGTATTCTGTAATAATACAACTTAAGAAACGTTTTTTATTTTGGTTATGTTTGCTGAAAATTCGTCCGAACAATTTTGCAAATGTTTTTTGAAAGCTGGTACATTTGTAAGTGCTCAATGCTCATGCTCAGAAATAATTAATGGTCAAACAATTACACCCCTTTTTAGAATACAAATACAAGTGTGGTTTCGGAGCGGCGAGCCCGCAACCAAAAGCATGTAGGTATCTCGGCTTGGCTGGCACCATCATTGATCCACACTGGATACGTTTACGAGAAACCGTGGCTTAACCGTGGAAACCGTCCTTAACTCAGCGGCGTAATGAGAAAAGGTCAAGGAAGGCACGGAGTAACGCTACCTTCACCATAATCACAGACATTATTTTATTTTGTTAAATGACGGAGCTTGTAAGTCACTGAGACAACATGTTTTCCCAGCTGGCGCATAGCTGGCGCACCTTTATATTGAGTTTGTGGGGTGGGGAAGCCATAGCAATGTTGCGTTCCCCCATGAACTTCGGTCAGTTTTGAAGTCATGCTTGCATAAACATGGTCATTTTCCCATCTGGAAACCCACGAATACATTGAATTCAAAATGTCAATTTAGAAATGCCAACAATTGCAAAATGCGCCAATGGAGAATGCTACATTTCAATGTGACAATCAAACCCCACCAACTTTTCTTGACAAATATCCCGTTATTGGGTTGCGTCTCCCCTCCCCTTTCCACCCTCTTTGTCTCCCTACCCTACCCGTCTCCCTACCCGTCTCCCTACCCAGAACCCATCTCCGCCATAAGGCCCGCCCTCTGCCCGTCCGCCTGTGCCCCTCCCCTGCCCCCTCCCCTGCGCCGCCCGCCGTTAACAGGCCTCAAGGTAATCGGGAAACTGGACTGACGAGCCAGCGGCTGCGACGACCGTGGCTGTGGCGGCGGACGGGGGACGGTGGGAGGCGCCGGGGCCGCGGGTATTACTGTGCTGGAGCTGGCTGGGAACGGTTGCTCGGAGGGAGCTGAGGGAGCTCCGGACAGCTGCCGCGCCGGCAACACCACCTGCTGCTGCAACAGAGCGCGCTGAGTGTGCTCGAGCGCGCCGCAGGCGTTGGTTGAAGCGGCTGGGTGAGCTCGAGCGCGCGGCAGGCGTTGGTTGAAGCGGCTGGGTGAGCTCGAGCGCGCGGCAGGCGTTGGTTGAAGCGGCTGGGTGAGCTCGAGCGCGCGGCAGGCGTTGGTTGAAGCGGCTTGGTGAGCTCGAGCGCGCGGCAGGCGTTGGTTGAAGCGGCTGGGTGAGCTCGAG
Source organism: Chirona hameri (assembly GCA_036785665.1). NCBI lineage: Eukaryota > Metazoa > Arthropoda > Thecostraca > Balanomorpha > Balanidae > Chirona > Chirona hameri. The sequence goes on from JAXIVJ010000897.1 coordinate 20,100, forward strand.
CGCGCGGCAGGCGTTGGTTGAAGCGGCTTGGTGAGCTCGAGCGCGCGGCAGGCGTTGGTTGAAGCGGTCCAGTGCGTTGAGACAATTGCATGGTGGGTTACGTTGGATAGAGCTACGCGCGAGGTACAGGAGGGGAGACTCTACGCGTGGTACAGGAGGGGAGACTACGCGTACAGGAGGGGAGACTACGCAACGGGAGGAGCTGCGCTGTGAAGGTATGAGTGGTGGATTTTGGCAGAAGTTTGTGGCGGAATGTAACGCACTTTGGCGGAAGGATCTGATACCTGAATCATTGGGATTTGTGGGAAACCTGAATCATTGGGATTGGTAGGAGTGAAATGGCTTATCAAGGGGTTAGGTCTTACTTGGATCACTTTAAATATTGCTGGATTTTGTGTTTGTTTCTGATGCAATCTTTTTATTTTGTGAATTTTGATTTGGCGAATATGTATTAACGAGAGTAGTGATGTTGCGTTTATTAATGGTAATAATTACACATTAAGGTATTACTGTTTCCATGTAACGCATCGTGTTTTCTCGCCATTTTGTTACAAGAGAGTCAACTTCTTAAAACGTTATAAATGTACTGTTTAGCTCATGTTCTCGTATATTTGCTATGCCGCTGGACCCGCTGCCCTGCCCCTCCCCCGTGTCCCCCAAGCCATTGGTTCAATTGTTTCCCAAAATGCTTCTGGAATCGTTTCCAAAGCGTTTACAAATTATTCCCAAAATGTTTTCCAAGCGTTCCACAAGTGTTTCCGGAAACATTTCGTTAGCGTTTCCTAATCGTTTCCAAAGCGTTCCCTAAGAGTTCCAAAACGTGTCCAAAGCGTCTGTTTCTCAAACCCCTATCCACCGGCTGAAGACCGGCTGAAGACCGGCTGAAGACCGGCTGTCGCCCTGCCTCCCACTCATCCTGTCTCCGATCCACACCTGCCGCAGTGTGCCAGCCGCCTGCCCCCCGGGGCCAATCTGTCACGGTGAGACCGAGAGGTCGCCCCCGGGGCCAATCTGTCACGGTGAGACCGAGAGGTCGTGCGTCAGGGGCTGTCAGCAACCTCACTCGGCCTGCGACGCCACTCCCTCACGCTGTCTTCCTCACACTGTCTGTTTCACACTGTCTGTCTCACACTGTCTGTCTCACACTGTCTGTCTCACACTGTCTTCCTCACACTGTCTGTCTCACACTGTCTGTCTCACACTGTCTGTCTCACACTGTCTGTCTCACACTGCCTGCCTCACACTGTCTGTCTCACACTGTCTGTCTCACACTGTCTGTCTCACACTGTCTGCCTCACACTGTCTGTCTCACACTGTCTGCCTCACACTGTCTGTCTCACACTGCCTTCCTCACACTGCCTTGCCGCTGCTGCTGTGGCCAACTTGCCTCTGATGGTACACTGCCCCCCCCCCCCAAACAAAAACAAAAACGGCCATTTTGCCTCCGACGCCAGTACTGAGCACTCGGCGCACTGCCCGTGTCAGAAGGGTCCGTGTCAGAAGGGTCTGTGTCCGTGTCAGAAGGGTCCGTGTCCGTGTCAGAAGGGTCCGTGTCCGTGTCAGAAGGGTCCGTGTCCGTGCCGGAAGGGTCCGTGTCCGTGTCAGAAGGGTCCGTGTCCGTGTCAGAAGGGTCCGTGTCCGTGTCAGAAGGGTCCGTGTCAGAAGGGTCCGTGTCCGTATCAGAAGGGTCCGTGTCCGTGTCAGAAGGGCCCGTGTCCGTGCCGGAAGGGTCCGTGTCCGTGTCAGAAGGGTCCGTGTCCGTGTCAGAAGGGTCCGTGTCCGTGTCAGAAGGGTCCGTGTCAGAAGGGTCCGTGTCAGAAGGGTCCGTGTCCGTGCCGGAAGTGTCCGTGTCCGTGTCAGAAGGGTTTTTCGCCAGTTAGTTCGGTAAAGTCCTTGGGTAGACAAAGCGACGTATATTTGTTCGAAGTTGAGGATGTGCGCGAAATGAACAGTAAGGTGATTATATGCTATTTATATGCTGACTCAGTGAAAAGGAAGGTTCTAATGGTGAAAACATTTTGCCATGGACTCTAAAGTGACTAACCAATGCAATGAATTAGTAATTAAACAAAATCCGTTCAATTGATTAGTTAACGACTGTACTCCTTTGCACTAATCTAACCCTGATTAAGATTAAGTGTTTGTTTTGCTTGATGATTTCCAATAAAACACATGTTAATGTTATGTTATGTTAGCAGCCATCGCGCCTCAATTTTGCAATATACGAACCCACGAACACATTTCATTTTCATTGCGACAGGGATTTATACTTTCCGTGATATTCTTGGCGCAGTGTCGATTTCCACTTTCAATCGATTTTCATCCGTATGCCTTGGCCATGATGAGCTGTAGTCACTGCCAACGCGCGCCACCGACCACCGGGCAGTGTCGCCCCAGTGTCGCCCCAGTGTCACCCCAGTGTCGCCCCAGTGTCGCCCCAGTGTCGCCCCAGTGTCGTCCCAGTGTCGTCCCAGTGTCGCCCCAGTGTCGCCCCAGTGTCACCCCAGTGTCGCCCCAGTGTCGTCCCAGTGTCGCCACAGTGTCGCCCAATGTCACCCCAGTGTCGCCCCAGTGTCGCCCCAGTGTCGTCCCAGTGTCACCCCAGTGTCGCCCCAGTGTCGCCCCAGTGTCGTCCCAGTGTCGCCCCAGTGTCACCCCAGTGTCGCCCCAGTTCGCCCCAGTGTCACTCCAGTGTTGCCCCAGTGTCGTCCCAGTATTGCCCCAGTGTCACCCCAGTGTCACCCCAGTGTCACCCCAGTGTCACCCCAGGATCACCCCAGTGTCACCCCAGTGTCACCCCAGTGTCACCCAGTGTCATCCCAGTGTCACCCCAGGATCACCCCAGGGTCAGCGTCCTCTGATAGGTGCCCTTAGACGATTAATGTATGGTCTCTGACAGTGAAGTTGTCAACTGTTCGTGCTACACTGAGCGGAGGTGATGCTGTTGCCTCTGGTTATGGACTAAAAATAAAAATTATCTAAAATTATCTCGAAAACACGGGGGATATAACATTCTGAAAATGCCATATTTCGACTCCTGATCTCAAGAAAACCCCGTGAGCAAAATTTTAATAATGTTGCAAATTGTTGACAATTGTTGCAAGCAGTTCTAATTGTTGCAGATTAAGCCAGAGAGCCTCAAAATTTATGTAATTCCATTCAGCGGCCCAAAATTAACCAGAGAAAGAGTTTTCAAAAATTTCAAAAAATGTTGCAATGCTACACAAAATGGCAGAACCATGCAGAAACGAAAACCCGTTACAATTATATGCTGTTTATATGCTGACTCAGTGAAAATGAAGGTTCTAATGGTGAAAACATTTTGCCATGGACTCTAAAGTGACTAACCAATGCAATGAATTAATAATTAAACAAAATCCGTTCAATTGATTAGTTAACGACTGTACTCCTTTGCACTAATCTAACCCTGATTAAGATTAAGTGTTTGTTTTGCTTGATGATTTCCAATAAAACACATGTTAATGTTATGTTATGTTAGCAGCCATCGCGCCTCAATTTTGCAATATACGAACCCACGAACACATTTCATTTTCATTGCGACAGGGATTTATACTTTCCGTGATATTCTTGGCGCAGTGTCGATTTCCACTTTCAATCGATTTTCATCCGTATGCCTTGGCCATGATGAGCTGTAGTCACTGCCAACGCGCGCCACCGACCACCGGGCAGTGTCGCCCCAGTGTCGCCCCAGTGTCACCCCAGTGTCGCCCCAGTGTCGCCCCAGTGTCGCCCCAGTGTCGTCCCAGTGTCGTCCCAGTGTCGCCCCAGTGTCGCCCCAGTGTCACCCCAGTGTCGCCCCAGTGTCGTCCCAGTGTCGCCACAGTGTCGCCCAATGTCACCCCAGTGTCGCCCCAGTGTCGCCCCAGTGTCGTCCCAGTGTCACCCCAGTGTCGCCCCAGTGTCGCCCCAGTGTCGTCCCAGTGTCGCCCCAGTGTCACCCCAGTGTCGCCCCAGTTCGCCCCAGTGTCACTCCAGTGTTGCCCCAGTGTCGTCCCAGTATTGCCCCAGTGTCACCCCAGTGTCACCCCAGTGTCACCCCAGTGTCACCCCAGGATCACCCCAGTGTCACCCCAGTGTCACCCCAGTGTCACCCAGTGTCATCCCAGTGTCACCCCAGGATCACCCCAGGGTCAGCGTCCTCTGATAGGTGCCCTTAGACGATTAATGTATGGTCTCTGACAGTGAAGTTGTCAACTGTTCGTGCTACACTGAGCGGAGGTGATGCTGTTGCCTCTGGTTATGGACTAAAAATAAAAATTATCTAAAATTATCTCGAAAACACGGGGGATATAACATTCTGAAAATGCCATATTTCGACTCCTGATCTCAAGAAAACCCCGTGAGCAAAATTTTAATAATGTTGCAAATTGTTGACAATTGTTGCAAGCAGTTCTAATTGTTGCAGATTAAGCCAGAGAGCCTCAAAATTTATGTAATTCCATTCAGCGGCCCAAAATTAACCAGAGAAAGAGTTTTCAAAAATTTCAAAAAATGTTGCAATGCTACACAAAATGGCAGAACCATGCAGAAACGAAAACCCGTTACAATTATATGCTGTTTATATGCTGACTCAGTGAAAATGAAGGTTCTAATGGTGAAAACATTTTGCCATGGACTCTAAAGTGACTAACCAATGCAATGAATTAATAATTAAACAAAATCCGTTCAATTGATTAGTTAACGACTGTACTCCTTTGCACTAATCTAACCCTGATTAAGATTAAGTGTTTGTTTTGCTTGATGATTTCCAATAAAACACATGTTAATGTTATGTTATGTTAGCAGCCATCGCGCCTCAATTTTGCAATATACGAACCCACGAACACATTTCATTTTCATTGCGACAGGGATTTATACTTTCCGTGATATTCTTGGCGCAGTGTCGATTTCCACTTTCAATCGATTTTCATCCGTATGCCTTGGCCATGATGAGCTGTAGTCACTGCCAACGCGCGCCACCGACCACCGGGCAGTGTCGCCCCAGTGTCGCCCCAGTGTCACCCCAGTGTCGCCCCAGTGTCGCCCCAGTGTCGCCCCAGTGTCGTCCCAGTGTCGTCCCAGTGTCGCCCCAGTGTCGCCCCAGTGTCACCCCAGTGTCGCCCCAGTGTCGTCCCAGTGTCGCCACAGTGTCGCCCAATGTCACCCCAGTGTCGCCCCAGTGTCGCCCCAGTGTCGTCCCAGTGTCACCCCAGTGTCGCCCCAGTGTCGCCCCAGTGTCGTCCCAGTGTCGCCCCAGTGTCACCCCAGTGTCGCCCCAGTTCGCCCCAGTGTCACTCCAGTGTTGCCCCAGTGTCGTCCCAGTATTGCCCCAGTGTCACCCCAGTGTCACCCCAGTGTCACCCCAGTGTCACCCCAGGATCACCCCAGTGTCACCCCAGTGTCACCCCAGTGTCACCCAGTGTCATCCCAGTGTCACCCCAGGATCACCCCAGGGTCAGCGTCCTCTGATAGGTGCCCTTAGACGATTAATGTATGGTCTCTGACAGTGAAGTTGTCAACTGTTCGTGCTACACTGAGCGGAGGTGATGCTGTTGCCTCTGGTTATGGACTAAAAATAAAAATTATCTAAAATTATCTCGAAAACACGGGGGATATAACATTCTGAAAATGCCATATTTCGACTCCTGATCTCAAGAAAACCCCGTGAGCAAAATTTTAATAATGTTGCAAATTGTTGACAATTGTTGCAAGCAGTTCTAATTGTTGCAGATTAAGCCAGAGAGCCTCAAAATTTATGTAATTCCATTCAGCGGCCCAAAATTAACCAGAGAAAGAGTTTTCAAAAATTTCAAAAAATGTTGCAATGCTACACAAAATGGCAGAACCATGCAGAAACGAAAACCCGTTACAATTATATGCTGTTTATATGCTGACTCAGTGAAAATGAAGGTTCTAATGGTGAAAACATTTTGCCATGGACTCTAAAGTGACTAACCAATGCAATGAATTAATAATTAAACAAAATCCGTTCAATTGATTAGTTAACGACTGTACTCCTTTGCACTAATCTAACCCTGATTAAGATTAAGTGTTTGTTTTGCTTGATGATTTCCAATAAAACACATGTTAATGTTATGTTATGTTAGCAGCCATCGCGCCTCAATTTTGCAATATACGAACCCACGAACACATTTCATTTTCATTGCGACAGGGATTTATACTTTCCGTGATATTCTTGGCGCAGTGTCGATTTCCACTTTCAATCGATTTTCATCCGTATGCCTTGGCCATGATGAGCTGTAGTCACTGCCAACGCGCGCCACCGACCACCGGGCAGTGTCGCCCCAGTGTCGCCCCAGTGTCACCCCAGTGTCGCCCCAGTGTCGCCCCAGTGTCGCCCCAGTGTCGTCCCAGTGTCGTCCCAGTGTCGCCCCAGTGTCGCCCCAGTGTCACCCCAGTGTCGCCCCAGTGTCGTCCCAGTGTCGCCACAGTGTCGCCCAATGTCACCCCAGTGTCGCCCCAGTGTCGCCCCAGTGTCGTCCCAGTGTCACCCCAGTGTCGCCCCAGTGTCGCCCCAGTGTCGTCCCAGTGTCGCCCCAGTGTCACCCCAGTGTCGCCCCAGTTCGCCCCAGTGTCACTCCAGTGTTGCCCCAGTGTCGTCCCAGTATTGCCCCAGTGTCACCCCAGTGTCACCCCAGTGTCACCCCAGTGTCACCCCAGGATCACCCCAGTGTCACCCCAGTGTCACCCCAGTGTCACCCAGTGTCATCCCAGTGTCACCCCAGGATCACCCCAGGGTCAGCGTCCTCTGATAGGTGCCCTTAGACGATTAATGTATGGTCTCTGACAGTGAAGTTGTCAACTGTTCGTGCTACACTGAGCGGAGGTGATGCTGTTGCCTCTGGTTATGGACTAAAAATAAAAATTATCTAAAATTATCTCGAAAACACGGGGGATATAACATTCTGAAAATGCCATATTTCGACTCCTGATCTCAAGAAAACCCCGTGAGCAAAATTTTAATAATGTTGCAAATTGTTGACAATTGTTGCAAGCAGTTCTAATTGTTGCAGATTAAGCCAGAGAGCCTCAAAATTTATGTAATTCCATTCAGCGGCCCAAAATTAACCAGAGAAAGAGTTTTCAAAAATTTCAAAAAATGTTGCAATGCTACACAAAATGGCAGAACCATGCAGAAACGAAAACCCGTTACAATTATATGCTGTTTATATGCTGACTCAGTGAAAATGAAGGTTCTAATGGTGAAAACATTTTGCCATGGACTCTAAAGTGACTAACCAATGCAATGAATTAATAATTAAACAAAATCCGTTCAATTGATTAGTTAACGACTGTACTCCTTTGCACTAATCTAACCCTGATTAAGATTAAGTGTTTGTTTTGCTTGATGATTTCCAATAAAACACATGTTAATGTTATGTTATGTTAGCAGCCATCGCGCCTCAATTTTGCAATATACGAACCCACGAACACATTTCATTTTCATTGCGACAGGGATTTATACTTTCCGTGATATTCTTGGCGCAGTGTCGATTTCCACTTTCAATCGATTTTCATCCGTATGCCTTGGCCATGATGAGCTGTAGTCACTGCCAACGCGCGCCACCGACCACCGGGCAGTGTCGCCCCAGTGTCGCCCCAGTGTCACCCCAGTGTCACCCCAGTGTCACCCCAGTGTCGCCCCAGTGTCGCCCCAGTGTCACCTTAGTGTCGCCCCAGTGTCACCCCAGTGTCGCCCCAGTGTCACCCCAGTGTCGCCCCAGTGTCGCCCCAGTGTCACCCCAGTGTCACCCCAGTGTCACCCCAGTGTCGCCCCAGTGTCGTCCCAGTGTCGTCCCAGTGTCGCCCCAGTGTCGCCCCAGTGTCGTCCCAGTGTCGCCACAGTGTCGCCCAATGTCACCCCAGTGTCGCCCCAGTGTCGCCCCAGTGTCGCCCCAGTGTCACCCCAGTGTCGCCCCAGTGTCGCCCCAGTGTCGTCCCAGTGTCGCCCCAGTGTCGCCCCAGTGTCGCCCCAGTATCGCCCCAGTGTCGCCCCAGTGTCGCCCCAGTGTCACCCCAGTGTCGCCCCAGTTCGCCCCAGTGTCACTCCAGTGTTGCCCCAGTGTCGTCCCAGTATTGCCCCAGTGTCACCCCAGTGTCACCCCAGTGTCGCCTCAGTGTCACCCCAGTGTCACCCCAGGATCACCCCAGTGTCACCCCAGTGTCACCCCAGTGTCACCCAGTGTCATCCCAGTGTCACCCCAGGATCACCCCAGGGTCAACGTCCTCTGATAGGTGCCCTTAGACGATTAATGTACGGTCTCTGACAGTGAAGTTGTCAACTGTTCGTGCTACACTGAGCGGAGGTGATGCTGTTGCCTCTGGTTATGGACTAAAAATATGTATTTGTACAGGCTACATGAATGTTATTAATCACTGAGGCTTAGATTTTCTCCATTAGAAGTAGAGATGCAAAAATTCCCCCAAAAACAGGAACCGGCCCCGCACCGCCACCGCTCATACATGAGTTGGGACCGGCATCAAGGCCGGCCACATGTGGCAGCACCCGCCAGGCCCGGCACGCGGCAGCTCAAGCTAGGAATCTGCATGTATACTTCATTCTACACTTAAAATCTTTTAGCAGGAATATTTATAGTTTGCAATGTGCATTTTGCACCATTTTAACACACACCACATTGAAACACCAATGGATAATGGATATATATGGACCATGGAGTAAAGAAATCCCACACAAGTCAGAACTTGAGATAAATAATCAACAACAGACTAACAGGAAAGTCAAACAGGTCAAGGTGAGTAGACTTCTTTCATCTTTGGTGGTTTGCAAAAATAAAAAAACAAAAATAAGACGCATGATAGATATATAGATCATGCAAGTCCAAACGAGCAGCTTAAAAGTATGTAATAAGTATGCATTCATCACTCAACATCACACAATGCAATGTTTGGGTTGTAATTGTAATAGCTTCTACAAACAATGTTGAGGTTAGAGGTACTACAACCTACTTACTTATTTGATCAATGTTGACATGGACTAGTAAATACTAAATATACTTCACAGGATAATGGGGAAAAGGCAAGTTTTCCTGGACATTTAAGTATGACAAACATACTAAAAACATTGGGAGTGACAATCATATCTTGAATGATAAAAGTAAAATAATCGACCTGTTTTAAATTACAGAGTATCCTCGGTTTTCTCACTATCCAAGCCAAGATATCTATAACATCTAAGCCAGTCACACACAGAGCCACTCTTATACGGCCTTGTCACATATTTATACAGCCTTGGGCAGTGAGCACAGATAAACAAAGCTTGAGCTACTTCACTGCCAAAGCCAAGGCCGTACAACTGCCTTGGTACAACTTCACACGTCCGTCAAGCTAGCAGCAGATTCATATTCGCGAATCTGCTGCTGCCAGACAGACATTCGCCGGGCTCGAATATACTGCTACTGGCAGCAGATTCGGCGAATGTCTGTCAGCTGGCAGCATATTCGTGAACAACTTCCGCGGCCTTCTTGGCGCATCTTAGACGCGAGCAGCAGATTCAGATATTCGCCGGGCTCGAATATACTGCTACCAGCAGCAGATTCGGCGAATGTCTGTCAGCTGGGAGCATATTCGTGAACAACTTCCGCGGCATTTTTCGCGCATCATCTGAACGCCAGCAGCAGATTCGCAACGTGATGTGTTTGAGTTGAGTTGTTCGGTGAGAGATGGGTACCTTCTAGGTAAGTAGGTATTGATCAACGTATTACTGACTTGAAGCAGTCAGTGAGTAGCACCTCTAACCTCCTCCTACTTACCTAGAAGGTACCCATCTTTCACCGAACAACTCAAACACATCACGTTGCGAATCTGCTGTTGGCGTTCAGATGATCCGCGAAAAATGCCGCGGAAGTTGTTCACGAATATGCTGCCAGCTGACAGACATTCGCCGAATCTGCTGCTGGTAGCAGTATATTCGAGCCCGGCGAATATCTGAATCTGCTGCTCGCGCCAAAAAGGCCGCGTAAGTTGTTCACGAATATGCTGCCAGCTGACAGACATTCGCCGAATCTGCTGCCAGTAGCAGTATATTCGAGCCCGGCGAATGTCTGTCTGGCAGCAGCAGATTCGCGAATATGAATCTGCTGCTAGCTTGACGGACGTCAACTTCACTGCTGTGCGTAATGGCGTCTGAAGTATTTGACAATTGTGAAGCGTTGAGCTCAAAACGGCGCAGACAATTAATCCCGTCACCGAAATGCCTAACTTTATCACCATAATTACTTAAAATCACCAAAATGAAAATGTCAACATATTGCGGATTCGGCAGATGGACTTCTTTAAAAAATATTTAAACTTCAACTGACACCAATGGTTAAGATTTAATACTACAGCTTATTTTCGAATACGAACATGAACAATTGTCTTCACACAATTCTGAGGCGTCGCGATTCTGAGGTGTGAAGTTGTGAATATCTGTCAGCGACACATTCGCGAATATCGATCTACTGCTTAATTGACACACGTGATTCTTTTACGGTCCAGTCCTGGCGAATTCGTCGCAAATGTGACTCATCAAAACACATTGTTTGGAAATTGGGTTTGAATGTGTTGTCGGGGAGTGTGTCACGTGTAATTATGCAAGGTCATATATAAATTATGGAGCTATTGTGATAAGAAGTTGAAGTGGAACTAGACAGGTTTGCATTCTGTGATAGGTCTTGGCCATTTAAGATTTCTTTGCAAAATGTTTTTGTTTGTGTTTTGCAGTCTTTCCACCTTTATAATTGTAATTGCATAAAATACAATATTTGTTCACTACCAAAACTACAAATGATATGACTTGAATATGTCCTTTCTCATGTGGAACTAAATAGTAAATATGTATCAATAAATATTCTCAGTAATATGTATTTACAATAGTATTAACAATAATTATTATCATATACGTGGGTGGTTTTGTTCCATAGGTACTTATTTGTTATACAAAATAATTTGGGGTGACCTGGGGCAATGGGATGACTAAATATAATATTGTATGCCACCCCACCTAGTTACTAGTGATGACAGTGGAATATGATTTGGGGTAGTTGTTTCTGTTTGACTGCACTCGACTCTCACACTGCTGCAGTGACTGAGCTGATGAATTGATCATGAATTGACCCTGTAGTTTGATTTATTAAGTTTCACTGGTGTGTCCACTCCTTGCTAGGTCGTACTAGTTATCACTTTTAATTTGTAAACTAGGACATTGTTATGTGTTATGCTGGTGTTTTACTGTTGTATATTTTGTTTTCTCAATTTATCATGATCTTTAAGCATGTATGTTCTGACTTCTGCCAATATTTATTTCTATTTTTTTGTTTTAATTGATAACTTGTGCTGAGCCCGGCATGAGCCCGGCAAGCCTGAGTTCAGACACAGCTTCAGGCACGCCGGGCCTGAATTTGGGCCCAGCGCCGGCTCCGTGGTCCTGAAATTTGCGTCTCTAATTAGAAGGTAGAAGGAGAAGGTAGAAGGTAGGTTAACTTACATTGGTATAATTGATGTTCTGAAGCCTGAAATGATCGTGAATGTGATAGGTCTGTTGATGTGTATGTCACTGAGTGGTAACGCACCCAGAAGCGTTGTCAGTGCCCACCAAATGTTACAAACTCACTTTCCATGAGACGATAAGATGGCGAATCTACCCCCCCCCCCCCCTCCCCGAAGAGCCTTCCGAGTGATCGAAGGAGGACAGTCGGGATATGAGGAGTGCCGGGAGGCGAGGTCAGTCTCACTGTGGGAGAGGGGATGGACACTCCCACTGGGAGTGAATCAGTCGGACTGAGTCAGAGAGAGAGAGGGAGGAAGGGCGGGGTCGGGGGAGTCCGCGACCTTCCCAGAGAGGGAGAGAGAGAGAGGGAGAGCGGGGATACATGGACGGGGTGGTAACAAAGAGAGGCTGTGTGGCCACGGGCGCATCGGGGGGGGGGGGGGGGGGTGCAAGGGGCCACGTCCCCAAAAAGGTCCGGAAACCGTAATTTGTCCCATGCCCATGCCCCCCCCCCCCAAACAAAAAACGGCCGGACGTACAGTGGTGGACGGCTGACGCCAGCCCCCCCTCCTCCCCCTGCACCCCCACTCCCCGCTCTACAACTTATCGCTGACGGCCATATCGTCCCGCTGCCCCTCCACCCACTCAACATCTTCAGTGGAAATACGCCACTGGATTTGCCCCCCCCCCCCATTACAAAAAAATGCTAGGTCCGCCCTTGGCTGCGGCCCGGGATAGGGTGCCTTCACAAGCCGCGCATACGCTTCTTCACGAATGGAGCTCCCGTGTCTTGTCGAGGGAATGACGTCACATATAATCAGCGCCTCGTGTGTTATGTGGGGGTGTGACGTCATCCCGCTGAAATCACTCGCGGTTTCAGTTGCGTGACGCA
>JAXIVJ010000897.1:37500-57500 GCA_036785665.1 Chirona hameri
TCGGCCGTCGGTCCTGCCGCCACACCTCGCGGACGCCGTCCGTACCAGCGCCGGCGCCCCAGCCTCGGCCCGGCCGCAGCCGCGGCCGCTCTGACCCTGGCCGGCCCCCGGGCGGTCACGTGACCCGGCGTGGCAGGCGCGGTGCCGGCGCCAGGCGCCGGGGGTGCAGGGGCGGCCGTGACTGGCGGCGGTCTGGTCCTGGCGGCCAACGACGGAACATTCTGGCTGGGATGATCAACATCCAGTCTCTGCTACCCAAGACCGTCTCTCTGCAACATGAGTACCTGATGAGACATCACTACGATTTCTGTGTAATCACCGAGACTTGGCTTCGGTCCGCCACTGCGACCCGGCTCATCACATTCCCCGGTTACGCCCTTCACCGGGCCGACCGGCCGGGGGACGCGGGGTACGGTGGCGTGGCGGTGCTGATCCGTGACAGCTACGCGGCCTCTGTCATCCCCCAGCCGGAGCCAGACTGCGCAGACTGTCGGCTGGAGTCGCTGTGGATGCGAGTTAAGCCCGAGTCCGGATCCCACTTCTGCGTCGCCGCTGTCTACCGTCCTCCGCGCCGTACAGTGGCTGCCGTCCATGCGGACCTCACCGAACTGGAGATGCAGTTTCAACGTGTTTTACTGAGGTATCCGGGACCTGTTTTTATTATGGGTGACCTGAACTGCAACCTACTTGACACCTCAGGGAGTGTTGGGAAAGACCGTCTGTTGGACATGCTCAGTTCATTTAATTTGACACAATTTGTTCATCAACCGACCCACTCGTCCGGCTCTCTCTTAGACGTAGTAATTTGTAATTCCGGTGACATGGTACAGCGTGTGGGAGTTTTGAATTGCGCTTTTAGCCCTCACTGTTTCATTCGTGTGCTTTTACGTGTGCCGAAGTGCCGTAAGAAATCTCGCCGCATTCGCACTCGGCTTTTAAAGAGCATTGATCACTTTAGTTTACTGCATGACTTGCATCTCGTTGACTGGTCCGGTGTTTTTAGCTGCCCGTCCGTTCATGACATGTGGTCTTATATTTCTCACCGGCTGCTACGTGTGCTCGATCGTCACGCGCCTCTCAGGTTTACCTGTCTGAGAAACCCTGACGCGCCGCCTGTCACCCCGGCGACCTTGACTTTAATGGCCGAGCGGAGGGGCGTGTTGCGCCGCGAGGGACGGTCGCCGGCCTTCCGCGAGCTGGACAGGGTGCTGAGGTCGGCGATCAGGCGAGACTGCAGGACCGGTATTGAGGAGCGGCTGCGCACCCAGGGGAGCAGCTCCCTCTACCGCGTCATCCGCCCGCTGATCGCCAGTAAGCGGAGTGACACCGCCCGTCTGCCCTCGGCCACACCGGACGAGATGAATGATTTCTTCGTGAACGTGGGCCCACGCGTGGCGGCCAGCCTAGCTAGCGCCGGGGTGACCCCCGACGTTCAGTGCCGCCTGCCGCGCGTCGGTGCCTGTGGTTTCAGGGTCACCGGAGTGACGCTAGGTGAGCTGCGGGAGGTAGTGTTCTCCATGAAGCGATCTGGTGCGTGTGGTGCTGATGGCATCTGTATCCGTATCCTTCTCCTCTGTTTTGACGCCATCGGCCCTATCCTACTCCATGTTGTCAATACCTGCCTCATCTCCTGTGATTATCCCGATTCTTGGAAGCACTCTCTGGTCCATCCTATCTATAAATCTGGCGATCCTGACTTAGTTTCAAATTACCGGCCTATTTCCATCATTCCTTCCATGGCCAAAGTTGTCGAGCGCCTGGTGCAGCGGCAACTTTCCTTCTATATGTCCGACAATCACCTTCTATCCTCATCCCAACACGGCTTTCGCCCCCATCACTCTACCGAAACCGCTCTTCTTTCTGTCACTAACCATGTTTTTTCTAACATGGACCGAAGCCGTGTCTCTCTTCTGTGCCTTCTCGACCTCAGTAAATGTTTTGATGTCATTCCTCATTCTCTACTCCTATCCAAACTTCAGCTCCACGGCGTAGACCCGGCCTGGTTTACCTGCTATCTTTCCGGTCATACTCAGTCCATCTGTCTCACTTCTCCTTCCGGTGACAGAGTCGTTTCAAAACCTCTTCCCAACACCATGGGAGTCTTCCAAGGGTCAGTCCTAGGTCCCCTGTTATTCACTATCTTCGCCAACGACCTCAGCCTGCACGCGCCGGACGCTCATGTGACCCAGTACGCTGACGATACCCAAATCCTTATGTCCGACACCAAGCACAACCTTCCTGCACTTATCCTACGCATGGAGTCTACCTTATCTTCCCTAGCATCGTGGTTCCATGCCCACGGACTTAAACTCAACACATCCAAAACGGAAATCCTTCTCCTTGGCACCCGTCAGAACACCCGCGACCTCTCCCCTGTCAGCGTGCGGGTCGGTGGTGGGACCGTGAAGGAGAGCCGGTGCGTTAAGAACCTAGGCGTCACGTTCGACCGTCACCTCAGCTGGGACGCGCACGTTAGTGACGTGGTGCACAAATGCATCGGCCTCCTGATCGGTCTCCGCCACCTGAGGGCCTTCCTCCCGCGGCGCGCCATGCTGTCAGTGGTGCAGGCCTTGGTCATCTCGCGCGTGAGATACTGTCTTCCGGTGTGCGGAAACGGCTCGGTCTCAAACGACGACAGACTTATGAAAGTCGTGAATTTTGCCACCCGAGTCGTGACAGGGCTCCGTAAGTTTGACCACGTGTCTCGCGCGCGGGGTGACCTGGGCCTGCTCACAGCTCATGAGATGTACCATCTTCAGGTGGCCATTCTTGCCCACAAGATGTGTGTACTTGGCGAGCCCACGGAACTCGCTACTCAGTTTGTGACGTACGCTGACTCACGAGCGGGTGATCGTACCACCCGGCAGGACCGGCTGCTGCGGCCGCCCCTGATGAGAACGGCGGCAGGCAAGCGATCGTTTTTATGTCAGGCAACATCTGTGCTCAATGCTATGCCCGGCGACGCGATGCGATTGACGCCAGCAGCATTTAAACGAGCCGCAAAGACGCATGTACGTAATGCGTGACCAGCGAGTCAGTACGCGGAATATGTGACACTTGTAAATATCAGTATGTGTGCGGTGTGCGTGTGCTTGTATGTAAGTACCTTGACTTAATCCATCTGTTCTAACTTCATGACAATGACACGTAATAGCCACGCTTGTTGTGGAGTGTTCAGCTGATGTCAAATAATAAATAATACTGTATCGGCGAGACAACCACGGCTGTCGCCCGGACGGTCCGGACGACCACTCCTGGCGACCCTTTTACAAGGGACCAATGACATACCGCGCATACCTTTGGTTGTCGTGGTTGTGCCTGCTGAATCTGGTATATTTAGTATGCTTTTTCTGGCATAGTTACTGGTCTCAGCAAACGCGTCCCTTCCGGTCTTACGCTTTCATTGTTCTGACCAGTCCCCGGTCCCACGTGCCACCAGCGGCCAAGTCCAAGCGGCATTCCTTCGTACCCCCTCTCTGTCCGCGGCGGCCGGTCTTGCCCCCTCTCTGTCCGCGGCGGCCGGTCTTGCCCCCTCCCTGTCCGCGGCGCGGCGGCCGGCGGACACAGCGGGTGGTCCGTCCAGCGTCACTCCCGCCCGGCCGGCCCGACATTCCTATTTCAACTATTTTTAACAAATTTACCCCTGCAGTGACGAACCACGCTGAAGTTGTGACGATGGTTGTGAGAAGTCACAGGGGCATGGACAACGCAAAATCAGGCACGGGCATAACTCGCTTTTGATTGGGGTCTCAGCCGGACGCCATGGACGGGGGGGGGATATTTGTCCAATATGCCCATCCTGGTAAGTGATTATTTTCCGAACCAATGATGGTAGGGAGACGCTCAATGCAGCAATCGAAAGTTCTATTTGCATTTTTGCACGTCAAATTTTCCGATCAATGTATCGACATCCCGTTTTCTGCTTTCGGGTACTGCACAATATTGAAGTCAGAAAAAAGTTCAGCAGTATTGATAGTGCACTAGGGTGCATAGGCGTAGGAACAAGGGGCTCCCCTCACTTTTCGGCCATTTTTGTGACTAAAATCTTTATTTGCTTGGTGAGAAAAGTGTTTGATGGCAAAAGGTTCGCCAAGACGAGAACAGCTCAAATCTGCAAAGAAATCTTCCATAGGGGAGTTGGGGTTCCCTCAAAACGAGATAACAGTTTCAATGCCCCCCCCCCACACTTTTCGTGACGTCCCTGCTAGGGTGTATAATGGCACCAATTGCGCACATTTTGCACTATGAATTTGAATATCGCAGGACAACCACCACCCCGGTCTTAATTTCGACGACAACCACGAAACCATTTGTTTAGCCCTGCTCAGAATGACACAGTGACACAATGTCAGGATATTGCATGTCTATGTAGAAATGACATGTTTTAAGTTGTGATTATCTGCCCCGTCTGACAAAAGTTTTTTTCGAATGCCGACGATTCATAATTTTATATCGGTTTCTTTTTCTTGTTTTTTTTTTCGGTTTCTTGTTATGCGCAGAATAAACGAACATAATGCATCCATTAATCTACATTGAACATCGATTTTGTAATCAAACAATGATGCTACGATCATTCAGAAGTTAATGCAAAATATTTGCACTTATCATCCAACCATGGTCTTTCAGTATCGTAAGGAATTATATGCATGTTTGTATTTCCTTCTTACCGAGGACAATTTCAATGACATCTAAACGCCCTCCGATTCACCGTTCCAAATTTAGTCACCCCAGCTCAAAGTGCCTTATCACTTGTATCGCCTTATCACTTCATCTATCTTTCCATCTTATTTCCCTCTTATTTCCATGTTATTCCATCCATCATCCCACTACATGCCAGGAAAGCACATGCAATGTAATGCCAGGAAAGCACATGCAATGTAATAGAGAGACAAGTTTTGTAATTGACACATGTAATTGTGGTGTGGGTTGTGTAATTATGTGTAAGTCATAGGATGCACACTTAATGCTAATGAGAATTCACCGTTATGCAATATTGCTTGATCTGATAAGCAGAAAGATGTATAAAATGTACGCTGCGACGGCGAATATAATTTGTCTGCAGATGACGCACTAGGAAAACGTTCGCCGCCTCTAATTTTCCTGCCTGCAAAGTGCTGGGAGAACACATTATCGTGGAGTCTTCCCGGAATGTAGCGAATATTTGATCAGAACCGAAGGCTTGCTCTGAATTTCTGAGTTTCCCTGGCGCTGAGTTTTGACGTGCGGAAGGTACCACTCTCTCTGCGAGACATTATTAGCGGGGGGTTGGCTGGGCATCGGGGCCATGCCCCATAATACCACTCTCTCTGCGAGACATTATTAGCGGGGGGTTGGCTGGGCATCGGGGCCATGCCCCATAATACCACTCTCTCTGCGAGACATTATTAGCGGGGGGTTGGCTGGGCATCGGGGCCATGCCCCATAACGCGATTGACACCGACTGGCAATGATCACATATCGTGATTTTAAAGGAAATATAAGCTACCTTTTAGCTAGAACAATTGTTGTAAAGCAGTTCTTGATGGACAGCAATAGAAATCCCCTGATTTTTTCAAGAAGACTTTTGGGGATTTTCCCCCGCTCCAAATCATTTTTGTGTTTCTGTATCGGCCAGTCCCGTCCCTGGCTGTCAGTTTTCCGTTGCAGCCACAAACCTGTCTTAGCAACCTCCCCCACCTGCTCGCTGCCGGGAGAAAGGGCTGCTGAGCGGTGGCTATCCTTGAGTTCCGTTATCTCTGCCCGGAGAGGGGGAGAGAGGGAGGGAGAGGGGGAGACAAACTTTCCGCGGAGACAGCGTGACCTTTGCCGCAGGCGGTGTCCCAGCTGGAGCACGTGCCCCGGGGGATTGGCCGCTGCCCTCCCGGGGACGCCGAGCGACGGTTGCTGCCGAGATACGGACGCGACGCTGTGGTTTCGGGGGGGGGGGGGGGGGGGGGTAGTTGAGTGGGAGATTTTGATCAGTTTCGAGGCAAGTGATTGGCGCAAAGTGGTGACGCCAGTGGAGAAGGTAGCGGTGATTGGTTCAGGTTTGCGTGCGTACCAGCCTGGTTTGCGAAGAACGGAAGGTCGTAAAATGTTGGAGACATGGAGGAAAAATCGTATTACAATCACACTGCAGTCGGTGGTATGGGTCCAGGCCATCGACTGTCAAAACATTACTCTGCAAGGTCCCTTGTTATTAAAATTAAACAACAGCGCGACTGCCCCTGTCAAGTGCTCTCGGGAATGTTCACTCTGTTGGAACGGATAGTGGCGGTTAGACCCAGGGGCGGATCCAGGGGGCCAGCAAGGGGCCATGTCCCCCTTCCCAAAGGTCCTGAAACCTTGATTTGGCCCCCCAAAACGGCCGGACGTACAGTTGCTGACGGGTTGACGACGCGCTTTACCCCCCCCCCCCCCCCCTCGTCAACAACTTTTCGCTGACTGCTTACGACTCGCTACCGCCCCCCTCCCTGCTCATTGCTCAACATTTTTTTTTAATGCGCTTCTGGATTTGCTCCCCCCCCCCTAAAAAAAACACGGCTAGATCCGTCCTTGTCAAGTGTTGTCGGGAATGATCAATCTGCTAGAACGGATAGTGGCGGTTAGACCACACCTTGGCACGAGGTCTGCGATGCCTGCGATGCCTGCGATGCCTGCGATGCCTGCGATGCCTGCGTTCCGGCGGGTGAACGGATAGTGGCGGTTAGACCACACCTTCACACGAGGTCTGCGATGCCTGCGATGCCTGCGTTCCGGCGGGTGAACGGATAGTGGCGGTTAGACCACACCTTCACACGAGGTCTGCGATGCCTGCGATACCTGCGTTCCGGCGGGTGAAAGGCACACGGGACATTTTATTGCCACAGCACGCCTCTTGAGGCGGACATTTCATTGCCACAGCACGTCTCTTGAGGCGGACATTTCATTGCCACAGCACGTCTCTTGAGGCGGACATTTCATTGCCATAGCACGTCTCTTGAGGCGGACATTTCATTGCCACAGCACGTCTCTTGAGGCGGACATTTCATTGCCACAGCACGTCTCTTGAGGCGGACATTTCATTGCCACAGCACGTCTCTTGAGGCGGACATTTCATTGCCACAGCACGTCTCTTGAGGCCGACATTTCATTGCCACAGCACGTCTCTTGAGGCGGACATTTCATTGCCACAGCACGTCTCTTGAGGCGGACATTTCATTGCCACAGCACGTCTCTTGAGGCGGACATTTCATTGCCACAGCACGTCTCTTGAGGCGAACATTTCATTGCCACAGCACGTCTCTTGAGGCGGACATTTCATTGCCACAGCACGCCTCTTAAGGCGGACATTTCATTGCCACAGCACGTCTCTTGAGGCGGACATTTCATTGCCACAGCACGTCTCTTGAGGCGGACATTTCATTGCCACAGCACGTCTCTTGAGGCGGACATTTCATTGCCACAGCAGTCAGCACGTCTCTTGAGGCGGACATTTCATTGCCACAGCACGTCTCTTGAGGCGGACATTTCATTGCCACAGCACGTCTCTTGAGGCGGACATTTCATTGCCACAGCACGTCTCTTGAGGCGGACATTTCATTGCCACAGCACGTCTCTTGAGGCGGACATTTCATTGCCACAGCACGTCTCTTGAGGCGGACATTTCATTGCCACAGCACGTCTCTTGAGGCGGGCATTTCATTGCCACAGCACGTCTCTTGAGGCGGACATTTCATTGCCACAGCACGTCTCTTGAGGCGGACATTTCATTGCCACAGCACGTCTCTTGAGGCGGACATTTCATTGCCACAGCACGTCTCTTGAGGCGGACATTTCATTGCCACAGCACGTCTCTTGAGGCGGACATTTCATTGCCACAGCACGTCTCTTGAGGCGGACATTTCATTGCCACAGCACGTCTCTTGAGGCGGACATTTCATTGCCACAGCACGTCTCTTGAGGCGGACATTTCATTGCCACAGCACGTCTCTTGAGGCGGACATTTCATTGCCACAGCACGTCTCTTGAGGCGGACATTTCATTGCCACAGCACGCCTCTTGAGGCGGACATTTCATTGCCACAGCACGCCTCTTGAGGCGGACATTTCATTGCCACAGCACGTCTCTTGAGGCGGACATTTCATTGCCACAGCACGTCTCTTGAGGCGGACATTTCATTGCCACAGCACGTCTCTTGAGGCGGACATTTCATTGCCACAGCACGTCTCTTGAGGCGGACATTTCATTGCCACAGCACGTCTCTTGAGGCGGACATTTTATTGCCACAGCACGTCTCTTGAGGCGGACATTTCATTGCCACAGCACGTCTCTTGAGGCGGACATTTCATTGCCACAGCACGTCTCTTGAGGCGGACATTTCATTGCCACAGCACGCCTCTTGAGGCGGACATTTCATTGCCACAGCACGTCTCTTGAGGCGGACATTTCATTGCCACAGCACGTCTCTTGAGGCGGACATTTCATTGCCACAGCACGTCTCTTGAGGCGGACATTTCATTGCCACAGCACGTCTCTTGAGGCGGACATTTCATTGCCACAGCACGTCTCTTGAGGCGGACATTTCATTGCCACAGCACGTCTCTTGAGGCGGACATTTCATTGCCACAGCACGTCTCTTGAGGCGGACGTTTCATTGCCACAGCACGCCTCTTGAGGCGGACATTTCATTGCCACAGCACGCCTCTTGAGGCGGACGTGGCCCGTGCAGTCGTCCCTTTGTCTTTACGCTTGGACAATGAGTTCCGCCCCGTCGGCTTCTGTGCGACCGAGCCGGGGGGGGGGGGGGGGGGGGGGGTTGCCGCTGGCGGTGGGCGTGGTCCTGGTGACGCCTACCATTCCGCTTCAATTGGCCCGGTTCCGGTCGGCTGTTGTTTTCGATCGGTTCTGTCTCGTCCTTGTCAAGGGCTGGATTCACGGTCAACAACGTCGTATATGTTTTACATTTAATTGGGGTGGTATTTCACTTGGATGGATATACAGCAGCTGCATCAGGGATGGTTACTGGTAAAGTTATCGAGATAACCACGGCGGATCTGTGGAATGCTTTGTTTTGAAAACGTGCTGTTTCTGAATCGTAAGTGGCTAATTCATAACAGTGTTCATCTCTCAAAGCGTGCAAGGGAAATAATAACCTTTTCCCACAAAAATGGAGTTAGCACTTGAAATCGACAGACGAGGCCAAAATATGATGTAAATTCATCGCATTTTGCATATAAAAATTGCTTCCGAGAGATATTTCAAGTTAATCTTGATACGCGTTCCACCCTTTTAACGACCGGTTCTTGCCAAGTACTTTTCGGTTTCTATCAAACTCCGGGCTTTTCCCGTATTGCTTTTTTGCAATGGTGTGGAAAATATATTTTGTGTTCTGCTTGTGATTATATACCCGCCCATCCTGTACAATTAACAACCATTGACAAAACTGGCAATTAAATCGGAAGCTCATCGATGCACGTCGACGCCGACCTATTTAGTGTCGGCGATTTGTTTCGAATTGCCCATTCAACAACGTTGAACAGATGGCTCCGTGATTGATACAAAAGCGCCAGATGTGTCACCTTCCAATAGTGAAGGGAAAATGCCGATCAGGAATTTCCCAAACTTCCAACTTTGAATTAAGGAATAATTGTATTTAATTCTTAAATTTAGAGCACATCATTTTAATACCACAACGGCAGCCAAATAAATTGTTGCTAACAAAATCAGAAGGTCATTATTTGCCTTTAACGTAATGGTCCAGTGACCCAGGCTGCATGTCTATAGGTCCACTCGGGACCTGCTATTCTCACACCAACCCAATTACCGTCGGCAATTGGAACTGCATCAACTACATCCTATGGACTACATCCATAATGTAGTTCTGTATCGCCCGTGGTTTAAAGCTGCCTCGTAGCGTAGGCATCTCGCCGTGGTTTTGACAGATTCCATCTTGATTGATGCTCTTAGATACGTTTTTTTATATGACAGTGTTTCGGACTTTGGACCGGTTTTGCGGCGAAAACCAGTCCAAAATCAGTGTTTTGGTTTCACTGCAAAAAAAAATATATCCGGATCAGTTTGTCATGAAAAATTAGATTCTGGAATAAAAAAATAGTATGGCATCTATTTTTTGTTCTCATCTCGTGAAGATATCGCCCTGATCACTTCGCGTCTGCGTGCGGTTGCCTTGTAAAATAACCCATCGTTTTTACAAAACACGTTAAATCGGCAGGGAAACCAATACGATATGTAGACAGGATGTTCAGGTACAATAGCTATTGGTTTTCTAGTCTCTTTAAGAAAGAAAGAAAAACTTTTTTTTTGCAAGAGGGTGTTTTTTTTAACAAGTTGAGGTCAACAATAACACGCGAGCATGAAACCATGGATTGCACAGTCAATATTGATCGCAGATTGACAATGGCACCATTTTGTTCCCAAGGCTTTGCTCAATCAATCCATCTCCAATTTGTACTATTTGGAACCCGGATAAGTGTTGTAGTATAATTATTTTATGGGAAATTGTTACTAAATTGGCCTATTTGAATATAGTTTTTACTCGGGTCGGTTCGGCTAAGATCCAACGCAGCGTCGCAGCGTCTAGATACAATGTGAGGAACTAATTAAACCCGATATGCTCTGAAAGCAAATTGAATGAACAAGAGAATGAGCATAGCGCGAGCTCCGCCAAACATATGGTTGTGGTGCTACGGCTCTTCGAAGTTGGGCGACCAAATATGTTTATACCCTGCAAAAACGCGTGTTTTACCATTGTTTCGTATTTTACGCTAAACTATTCATACTCAGAGTAAATATATTTAACTTTTGAGGATGTCAAATGAAAGTCTACTTAATTTCCAACATTTTGACGCCCAGTTTGTCAAGATTCGTTCAAAACTGACGCGTGTATATTTGTGTTTACACCCGTGTCCGCAAAACCGGCCCAGAGTCCGAAACCCTGTCATGTACGATCGGTGTACGGTTGATTTTGTTCTTTCCCTTTTAGCTCAGTGTTGTTCAAGGCCGTGGTGCGGCTGAGTTTGACAGCCTTAAATCACTCCAGATCTAACCGGATCTAGCCGGTGCAAACCGCACTGGGTCCGAAATAATCCCTGACATGGCCAACCACGTGGTCACTGGTTGGTGACATTAAAGAACTATTAACGGATCTTCGGATTGTGACATCGTCTTGTGACGTTCACTTCTTTACCATTGCCCCTGTTATAACTTTTACCTGTGCCGATGACGATATGACGTCATTATTATGACGAATGATTACGATATGACGTCATTATTAGGACGATGATTACGATATGACTCCATTATTATGACGATGATTACGATGTGACGTCCTTATTATGACGATGATTACGATATGACGTCATTATTATGACGATGATTACCGGGTGGACGTATTTTCAATGGACGTTTTGCTTTCTTGATGCACGTTTTATGACGTGAATGACGTCATGTAAATGTATTATTGGATCTTCATTGAAAATGTAAACCAGTTCCCGTCTATTAAAGGCGAGGGTTACCGATTGATTGTCTGTTGTAGCGGAACTCACCGTGGTGCCTTTTTCGGTATGGTTCAGTCATTCGTAGCTGTAAATGCCCAGCTGGTCATTCCGAATCCAAGTGCCAGTGGTCATTAGGTCAATAAGGTCCTTCTCTTCAGCGCACTTGTAATGCAAACACTTGTGATCTGTCGCAGGGTCGGTGCGAGGCATCGGGCTGACATTTTAGCCAACTTTGTTACTACGCTCGTCTTGCAATTACTAGGTGTACCGAAAACTCTTTGTAAAACAGCTGAAGTTGGGTTAAATTGGAATCGATCTAAAAATACCAGCGGGTTTCTTAACCTTGTTCGCGAGCAGACAAATAATTCCCTGGGCTCCCATGCGTTGCATGTCTCGCTTCTGCTACCACCCCCCCCCCCCCCCGCCCCCAGCCCCCTCCCACCAGGTCGGTTCACATTCCACCGTTAGACGGAACCCAGTGGCAGTCGGGTCATGACCTCTGCCGCGCTTCGGCGGCCGCACGTGCTCCCTGACCTGACCCCTGACCTCTAGCGGCGACTTGTGAAACAGTGCTTCAACTGTGGGTGACGGCGACGGCAACAGCGGCGGCGGCGGCGGCGGCGGCGGCGGGCGGCGGGCGGCGGGCGGCGGGCGGCGGGCGGCGGGCGGCGGGCGGCGACGTGGGGGGGGGGGGGGCGTGAACTATGACCTTGCAGCCAGAGAGAGAGAGAGAGACAGGGACATGAGTGACCGTGGCTAGTGTCAGTTCTCAGTGCAGTGCACAGTGCTCGGAAAGTGCGGGCTCAGGTCGGGTGTTGCACACAGAGCAGGAAGTTGCACGCTGTGCAGAGTTTACCTGAGATTAGCGTTCGGTGCGCCTCAGACGCGAACGCAGCCCTGCGCGGAGTGGTGCGAGGTTTGGTACAGCCTGGACACGTCCGTGCTTGGGGGGTTTAGGGGTGTGCTAAGTCACCGCCGTCTTGAAGGCGTAGGGCTCGTGAAGAGGAGTGGGAGGTGCAAAGCGGCGGGCAAGCGCGTGAGTCCTGCGTGGGAAAGTTTTCGTTTGGTTAGTTTCCTGTAATTTGTTCTTCTCATTGGTCAATATGGTCAAAATCGTACAAATTATGCAATATAATTGCGCTGTGGTGCCGACTGTAATGATGTTGTACATTAATATGTTGATATTAATCATTGGACCTTTAACAACTGTTCTTTTTTCGAGAATGTTTTCATCGGGAGCCTTTGATAAGAAGTGGTGCGTGTATTTTGTAAAATAATTTGATTTGCTCGTGCTTAAAGGCTTGCAACGCTTCTTGCTAACCGTCAAATATGCTTCCCACCTTCCTGTCTCCGTCTCTATCCGTGTATTGTCTCGTTTTCCTGTGGGTACAACTGCCACATATTCCTACACATCCTTATGTACGGTGACAGCCGCTGCCCGCTAGATCTGCCACGTGTGCTGTCATACGGTGATTGACCTGTCACAGAAGGTGACGGATTGTGACAGACGCGTCTGCGTGTCGGGCGGACTGTGGCTCTGCTGTAATCACGGCAACCCGTCAACCCGTCAACACACGATCAACGTCCGTAATGTTCCGTAATTATTCCGTATTGATTCCGTATTGGTGAGTTTTCTGTAATAACGCACACACCGTGGTTGATCCAACGTATGTGTGCCGTCAGTAGGTGCAGTTAAAAAATAGTCCCGGCCTCTCATTCATTGGTATGATGGCATACACAAGACAAAGCAGAGCTCACATGCAGAATGGATCCTGGGCTCCACTCGGAAAGGATGCTATCCATTTCTGAAACCACCCACAATGCTCAACACCACAAAATATAGCCTCTTCACGAACAGACGCCGAAACTTAACGACTTCTGGGCGCCGTCATAAAAACTCAACTTCCAGAGATAAAGACTATCCAACTCGTACGCTTATTGGAAATCCCAATTCACTGGTGCGTCTTCTTGACGGAGAATGACGAACAAAATACGCATTTGCGGCGTAGTTTGTGGACGATATTTTCCATATATGGGCATCCGGTACTGCTGAATTGCATTGTGTGGGCACTGGCAAACATTTGACCAATTGTCGAAGCTGCAGTAGCAAGCTCGGAAGGCGATTTAAGCTGATGGAACGCTTTTGAACTGCGCTGGATGTCTGCTGCTGTTACGCTGTTATCTCAAATGGCATTGCTACTGACAAAATATCGACCACTATTCATTGTCGCTGCCAAATCTCAACTGGCATTGCTACTGACAAAATATCGATCACTATTCCTTGTCGCTGCCAAATCTCAACTGGTATTGCTACTGACAAAATATCGACCACTATTCATTGTCGCTGCCAAATCTCAACTGACATTGCTACTGACAAAATATCGACCACTATTCCTTGGCGCTGCCAAATCTCAACTGACATTGCTACAGACAAAATATCGACCACTATTCCTTGTCGCTGCCAAATCTCAACTGACATTGCTACTGACAAAATATCGACCACTATTCCTTGTCGCTGTCAAATCTCACGCTGCCAAATCTCACGGTGACATATCCCACGCTGCCAAATATCACGCTGCCATATCTGACGCTGCCATGTCTCACGCTGCTATATCTCACAAGGCAGTACAAACAGTGCTTGGTCCTGTTTCGGTGCGTATATCAGTGTTCGTCACGGGCCCACCAACCCCCAGCCCAGCCCGGCCCAGGCCCACCAACCCCCAGCCCAGCCCGGCCCAGGCCCACCAACCCCCAGCCCAGCCCGGCCCAGGCCCACCAACCCCCAGCCCAGCCCGGCCCAGGCCCACCAACCCCCAGCCCAGCCCGGCCCAGGCCCACCAACCCCCAGCCCAGCCCGGCCCAGGCCCACCAACCCCCAGCCCAGCCCGGCCCAGGCCCACCAACCCCCAGCCCAGCCACCGGCCCAGGCCCAACAACCCCCAGCCCAGCCGCAGGCCCAAGGCCCAGTCAACCCGGCCAGGCCACCCCCCCCCAGCCACCAGCCGCCCAGGCACCAACCCGCCCAGGCCAGCCAACACGGCCCACCCAGCCCGGCCCAGCACCACCAACCCCCAGCAACCAGCCCGGCCCAGCCACCAGCCACCCAGCCAGCCCACCGGCCCAGGCCATGAACACCAAGCCCAGGCCCGGACCAGGTCCACCACAACACCCAGCCCGGCACAGGCCCATGACACAAGCCCAGGCCCAGGCCCGGACCAGGCCCGGTCAAATTCATAATATTGAGGCCCAGGCCCGGTACGACCCGTTCGGATTAAACATATAATTATTTTCACAAAATTTGCAATAGTTATCCTAGTATATTTACTTGTATACTATAAATGTGAAACAATGAACCAACTATGCTAACAAAAAAAAAGCCACAGCCACAGCAACAGTGTGTTGCTGTGTAAGTGAACTGCTGGTTAAAATATTTTTGAGCTCTGACCTGAGCTTGAGCGACGCGTGCATTACTTCAAAATTGTCAGGCCCAGTGATTTCCCTAAAGTTGAGGTCCGGCCCAGGCCCAGGCCCAGCCCAGCCCAGGCCCGGCCCAGGCCCAGCCCCAACCCAGGCCCAGGCCCAGCCCAGGCCCAGGCCCAGCCCAGGCCCAGCCCAGGCCCAGCCCATGGCCCATAGGGCTAGCTCAGCCCATGGCAAACTCTGGTATATAGTAGCACAGGAAAACTTCCCGGAGACAAGGCGGGTTCCGACTTTCCTCTTTGTACTGCGTGCGGCCAGTACGGTGCTGGTTATTTGGGCAGCACTAGCGGATCTATAAACGGCAAAACATTGGGTTTTTAGGGGACAATTCCTTCAAGCTCCGACAAGATTCGGAAAAAAACATCAGAGTTCGCTTGCAGGCTTTATTAAGAGATGATTTGTAACTAATTTACCTGGGTGAAATTTCATTTATTTTTACACTCAGGAAATGTGTCGATTTGCGTGTCTGCAAATTTAAATCGTCTCGGATTTCATCCGTTTGGGAGGCATACCCGGCATAGCTGCCTGCAATCGCCATTGGCGAATCTAGGGAATCTGGCGAATCTGGCCGATTGTTGGTTATCCTGCTACTACTGCTGCTGCTTGCTGTACGGCTGAAGGAAATGTCTGGATATATTTCCGTATGAGCTCGGACATATATTGCACTTATTTCCTTGTAGGAAGTGTGGGAACGTTTCAAATGGAAAACACAAAGGCGATTTGTTTGAAAATAAATTATCAGGCGTATGGGTCTCGGACACTCTGGGATGCATTGGATTCTTTTCGTGTATTTGTGCATTATTCATTAAGTGATTCTGTAATTTCCGAGCAGTGGAGATACCTTATGCAAAGTTGCACGATAATTCCGTGGACACTGGGCTTTTTAGTCAGCCATGTCTCGGAGATAGCTGAACATAACACCAAGCCAGCTGAACATAACACCAAGCCATGTCGCGGGGATAGCTGAACATAACACCAAGCCATGTCGCGGAGATAGCTGAACATAACACCAAGCCATGTCGCGGAGATAGCTGAACATAACACCAAGCCATGTCGCGGAGATAGCTGAACATAACACCAAGCCATGTCGCGGGGATAGCTGAACATAACACCAAGCCATGTCGCGGAGATAGCTGAACATAACACCAAGCCATGTCGCGGAGATAGCTGAACATAACACCAAGCCATGTCTCGGAGATAGCTGAACATAACACCAAGCCATGTCTCTGGCTCCTGAGCCCAGAACTACTGCTACCAAAGAATGCACCCAGCCCAATGGCAGGCCCCACCTGTGTTTCGGGCACGCGCGTGTTATTCTGGTATACTAGCAGACAAACGGCCTTTCCAGAGTAGTTCACACGAAGTTTTCACACTCAAACCCAAACTCTCAAACAAACTCTGCTCGCGCTGTAATTTCTCGCATTACCGAGGCGGTAATGTCGAAGTTGCTAATTCCATTTTCCTAATTACCTCGCCCTGCTGGACACGAGCGCGAGAATAATCAACACGATTGATCGGTTAGCGTTGATCTAGGGTGTTGCAAAAACGTCGATATGCTTTGATACCTATGTACTTTGTTATCGATACACTTCGTTATGGAATATACACTTCGTTATCGAATATACACTTCGTTATCGAATATACACTTCGTTATCGATACACTTCGTTATCAAATATACACTTCGTTATCGATATACCTCATTCTCCACTTATTTAGTTATCGATATTTCTCGTTGTCAATACATAACGATATACCTCATTTTCCACTTATTAAGTTATCGATATTTCTCGTCAATACATAACGATATACCTCATTCTCCACTTATTTAGTTATCGATATTTGTCGTTGTCAATACATAACGATATACCTCATTCTCCACTTATTTAGTTATCGATATTTCTCGTTGTCAATACATAACGATATACCTCATTCTCCACTTATTTAGTTATCGATATTTCTCGTTGTCAATACATAACGATATACCTCATGCTCCACATATTTAGTTATCGATATTTCTCGTTGTCAATACATAACGATATACCTCATTCTCCACATATTTAGTTATCGATATTTCTCGTTGTCAATACATAACGATATACCTCGTTATCGATACAATTGTAGACAGATAATTGAACTGACGAATGTCTGCCATGCTGGTTCGTTTGCTGATGTATCGCCCCGAAGTCGGGACTTGCCGGGATTCCGGGCTGGTTTCCGGCCTTCGGGAACGACCGTGCCGTGGGTTAACCGGATCTCCGGAATATGGATATCGGAATTTTGTTCTCCGGAATTTGGATCCCCGGAATTCGGATCTGACGAATTTGGGTGCCCGGAATATGGATCCCAGGAAGTGGAGTCCCCGGAATATGGATCCCAGGAAGTAGAGTTCCCGGAATATGGATCCCAGGAAGTGGAGTCCCCGGAAGTCCGGATCCGGGCGACGGACGTTGTCTGTGTCGTCGGTGGTTTCTGCCCTCCACGTTCTGGGATCTATTCGTAGGTGCGTTCGGTTTATGCCGACACTTGATGAAAAAGTATCGCTGTTGCGAAAGCAAGGTCTCTATAGACTGTATAGCGTAGATGAAGACAGATGACGATTTATCTTGGAATATGAAGATTTACGGCGCTGGTCCATTTTTCGACGTCGCTTGCTAGGAGTCACATATATAAGATTCATTGCGCCTCTCAGGTGTGTGTTATATTTCATCAGCTTTGTGGTGTATTTTTCACTTTGCGATATATTTAGATATATATGTCAGCTGGTGCATTGCCAGCTGCATGGTGTAGGCACATTTTCATTAGTGAAAGCCGTTGTACAGAACGGGGCTTTGACATTGCTGGTGACAAACTCCGGCTCAAACGCCATATGGCAGCCGCGTATTTAGCTGCCAGATGGATGGATAGCGGTAACCTTGAGAGATAATGACTCTTTTGAGTGAATTTCGGCATGTTGTCATGTATGAAATACCAAACAGATGGGATATTCCGCCGTGGAGACAAGCGGCGCAGCTAGCTCTATGGTCTAATGCCCCGGCTGTTCTGTTGTCGAGCTCTATGATCCAATGTCCCGGCTGTTTTGTGGTCGAGCTTCACCGATCTAGGCTTCGAGCCACCGATCGACCGATTCGAGCCACCGATCCACCGATCGAGCTGGTATATGCCGCTTGTTTTGGGAAGAATTCGCGTAATTAATTATAAATTATGTTGATAGTTTCCATGGCTTAATATTGGATTATGTTGATGTCTTTGTGTAATGTTTATTATATAATCCTCATTTGGAATATATTGGTTCGGTTAATTTGCAATGACTTGGTGCAATCACAAGCACCGAATATAACAACAACACAACATCATATAATATATGGCAACAACACGGTGTTTTTTGCTGTTTTTGACGATTGTTTTTTTTTGTTCAGCTGTTATTGTTATGAATATCATAATACATGTGATATCGTATTTGTTGACGCCTCCTACTTCAACATCTTTTCTGTTCCTCGCATGCCACTATTTGAACTAATGGTTTGTGTCGAAAGGGCCTAGTTTTTCGGATCACGTAGGGAATTGATCACTAACATTTCACTTAAGCTGCATTGCATGCCATTCCATATAATAGACACACAACTATTCACAAAACAGCCACCTTATGGACAACGATAACATTCACCTTGATTTACCCGACCTTGACCTTGATGTTGAAGTCGGCGCTGGCCAGTCGGGGTCAGTCTCATAACATAACTGACGCTTCGACGGCAATTATCATTGTGGCTTCAATTCACTCTCATACATCAATCAGTATAGCGTGCCAATTCACTCCCATATGTCGCAAACAAAGATGTCATCCCCAAACAATGTCACTTGCGAATTGCACATCTCGTGGCAATTTATCTGGGCAACTTTGGATATGATCACAATTTAATTTTGCATCAATTTCTCGAGGTGTGTCAGGTAGACCGGATTTCTCTGATGCGGAGTTTCCACGGAGTCATAACTCGTATCAGTTCCTGGAGACGCTATTCGTCTGCATTGGGTACTGCTCAGTGCTCACCGTCGGGAAGGTTCCATTTACGTCCGATACCCTGAGGCGCCGATGTCTTACATCGCTAGCCAGCTGTGCTCCGGGACAGTTTGGCGCACGGCGTCAGTTGTGGCGCACGTGTGGCACTAATGGCGCGTGGAACCACTTTCCCGCTGATGCCGTCTCGTCCCGATGATCCACATGGTCCCGATGGTCCCCATGGTCCCGGTGGTGCTTTCTCGCTACTTCCATCCTTTATTCTCCCTTCCGTCCTTTATTCTCGATTCCGTCCTTTATTCTCCCTTTCGTCCTTTATTCTCCGTCCTTTCTCGCTCTGAAGTCGTGCCGAAAATGCCAAGCCGGACCTGTTTGTGACCGATGCCTGAGATGTCACAGCTTTGTGCGCGTTGGCAACGCAGCGGCAACGTTAAAAGCGAACTGCTGCTGGGGATATTGACGATTGCGAAAAAGTCGGTGAAAACATGTCACATAGTTCCGCGAACTGCCGAATTTAAGCGATAGAACATCATATGGAAAGGATTTGCTGATTTATAACGCCGGACTGTGATCCATGTGGAGAGTGGGATACTTTATATCTACCTTTATATGTTTATCTGAATGACATGCGTTCAACCCTCTCTGTATCTACCTTTATATGTTTATCTGAATGACATGCGTTCAACCATCTCTGTACCTACCTTTATATGTTTATCTGAATGACATGCGTTCAACCCTCTCTGTACCTACCTTTATATGTTTATCTGAATGACATGCGTTCAACCCTCTCTGTACCTACCTTTATATGTTTATCTGAATGACATGCGTTCAACCCTCTCTGTATCTACCTTTATATGTTTATCTGAATGACATGCGTTCAACCCTCTCTGTACCTACCTTTATATGTTTATCTGAATGACATGCGTTCAACCCTCTCTGTACCTACCTTTATATGTTTATCTGAATGACATGCGTTCAACCCTCTCTGTATCTACCTTTATATGTTTATCCGAATGATATGCGTTCAACC
>JAXIVJ010000897.1:62500-122500 GCA_036785665.1 Chirona hameri
TTAGGGACGCGTCCCCAAATTCTGATGCCAGATTTGCGGCCTGGTGGGTTACCAGATCGGGTGATTTTCCCGCTCGGTGTGGTTACCAGAGCGAGCGTCTTTCCTGTCCGGTAGTTTACCAGATCGAGTGGCTTTCCCGTCCGGTGGGTTACCAGATCGGTGACTTCCCTGTCCGGTAGGTTACCAGATCGGGTGACTTTCCTGCTCGGTCGGTTACCAGATTGAGCGTCTTTCCTGCTCGGTCGGTTACCAGAGCGAGCGTCTTTCCTGTCCGGTAGTTTACCAGATAGAGTGGCTTTCCCGTCCGGTGGGTTACCAGATCGGGTGACTTTCCTGCTCGGTCGGTTACCAGAGCGAGCGTCTGTCCCGTCCGGTAGGTCACCAGATCTGGTGACTTTTCTGCTCGGTGGGTTACCAGATTGAGCGTCTTTCCTGCTCGGTAGGTCACCAGATCTGTGACTTTTCTGCTCGGTGGGGGACCAGATTGAGCGTCTTTCCTGCTCGGCGGGCTGGCTGGTCGGCGGCAGGCAGCGCTGGGCAGCGTGCAGGTGAAAGTAGCCTTGACTGGCCGGTACGCTGGATCACGGCGGCATATCGCCGGCATTACTGCGGCATCCGGGAGCCTGTGGCAGCGGAGGAGCCGGTCGGGCTGCCAAATCCTTCACTACTCTCCTTTCTTCCTTCAGTCGGCCACTTCCCGTTACCGTCTGTTTACCCGTGTTACGTGAAGGCCTTCCGCGGTTCACTCCCAGTCCTACTGACCCTCGTCCGCCGAGGTCACTCCGGGGTCAGTGCAAGGTCCGGCGGCCCGCACAGGCGCTCCCACGCGCGTGACGTCACACTCGTGCCATGCGCGGCCATGGGAGGGCGCAGTGAGCAGCAGTGAGCAGCAGTCAGTCCGGTTTCAGATGCGGCGCGCGGTGCTGGCAGCGGCGGACGGCGCGTCTAAGGAAGCATGCTGGTCCACCCGGGCCGTGCGGTGCTGATCAGGGACGGCTCGGGACCCTATCACCGCCGCCCCTGGAGGGAGCAGCTCGACAGGAGGCACCAGGATACCGGCGCTGGTGACGCCTGCGGCGGTGGGAGGTCTCTCAGTGGTGACCGCACCAGTGGGAGATCAGTGGGCGATCAGTCCAGTGGAGTCGCTGGTGCCGGCCCGAATAGTGGTGGTGGTGGAAGTGGCAGTGGTGAGCATTTGTGGTGGAGTAGCGACAGCGTCAGTGGTGCCAGCACTTTGTGCGGCAGGAACCCAGCGCCTGGCCGAGTCGCTGAAGTCAGCGCCACCAGCGCTAGCGATCTTCCCGGCTACCACACGCCTCGAGTCTCCGCACAGCACACCTCACGTCCGTGTTCAGCCCAGGACGGCATTATGAGTCTCACGTTCGTACCGAGCGTCAAGATGGACCCCTCAGTGGGGAAGTCGGGGCGGCCGAACATGTGGGGCCCGCGCGCGGCGCTCCAGCTGCAGCGTCAGCGGAAGGACGTGCTGGAGAGCGTGGCGCAGAGGGTGCTGCCGACGCAGATGCACCGAAGCGTGTCGCTGGACCCGGGCCGGGGGAAGCAGACGCTGCAGGAGATGTGGGAGGAACGCCAGCAGAGGCCGCTGCATCAGTCGGCCTCAGCGGAACACCTGCTGGATACGAGGAGTGACGAGGAGGAGATGGAAGAGGAAGCAGAGGAGGAGGAGGAGGCGAGGGATCGCGTGTTGCAGTTCAGGCCAATGGGGGAGTGGCGAAGGCACCGCGGGCCGCGCGGACAGCCGCGCGGTGTGATGCTAGAGGAGGACGAGGATGATGGCGAACATGCCGGCAGTGAGTCGCCGCCGGGCGGCAGCGGGGATGACTCCCCACCTGCGACGGCGCGGAGGTTAGCGTCGGTGACCGATCAGGCCGCACTCGCCGAGGAGGCACCCGCGCGGCGCCGGAGCCCACGCAACGACGCCTCCCGCGCCTCTGCCGTCGTGGTCGACGCGACTGTCACCCACCTGGACACCGCCAGCGACGGCGACGACGATCTGGGCCCCCCGCGGGGAACGCCCCACGCGGTGAGGACGGCGCAGTATGAGGAACGGGGCCCACAGTTCTCACCACAGTACAGGCTCAACTCGGAGGTGCGCATGGAACACTCGATGCGGGATCGAGGTATCGAACCTCGCCCGGGTGATCTCAAGTTCTCGCGCTCGCGCGTCATCAAACGCCGCCTTGTGGCGGCCGAGACGACCAAGGAGGAGGAGGATTCCCCTCAGCCCGCTCAGCCCGGCACCGCCGCTGCCACCCTGCCGTCGACATCCGCGAGGGAGGATCGCTCCCGCGACCGCGTCGATGTGGACTACAGCCGCGAGGACGTGGAGTCCTCTGAGGACATCGCTCCTCAGACGCATTGCCACGACGTGGGCGCAAGGAAGCAGATCTACGCCAGCAACTGGAGCACCCTCCACGCGTCTCTCCAGGACCTTCGCGTGGCCGATGACCGGCGGGAACCACCGCCGGCGGCGCCGCCGCAACCTCCACTGGCACCGAGAAGTTATCAGGGCTCGGCCAGCCTCCCTGGCAAACCCGCGCTACAGACCATGTCCTTGCAGCGGCCGGTGGCTGGCAGCGGCGCCGCGGGGTCGGCCGACACCGGTGGCGATGGTACCCAGTCTCTTCAGCGTCCGCCGGGGGCGAACGGAGTGACCACGGCTGCCGCAGCGGCCGGGGTAACAGAGTCGAATGCTCTGGCAATGTCCAGCGGCACGCTGATCCCCCGCCCGAAACTGCTGCCGGATGTGCATCACTACGGGAAGAAGAGGCGGACCGGAAACCTCTTCCAGTACGCACGTGAGTGCCACACGCCCGGGACACGGGGGAGGTGTGTAACGGGTATCAGGCGGGTGGGGGGTGGGGGGGGGGGGGGTCGAGTATTAAGTGGACTGCTTATGGAGGGAACGACTGGCCAGTACAGTCCGACTGACGAAGCGCTTTACACTGGTTCACGCGTGATATCGCCAGATCATCAAACCAGGTAAGGTGCATAGCGACGCTGGTCATCAAAGTCAGCTACTGCTACATCAGTCTACCATTATAAAGCACTACTACAGGATTTCCGCACTTCTACACCTGCTCTACCTTAGTTGGTCCCCTGCAGGTGTTTGTTTTGCGGCTGGCGAGAGGCACCCGAGCCGCCCTCCGCCTCCGCCTCCGCTTCCGCCTCCGGTCGGTGTCGCCCCGCTGTCTCCGGTTCCGTGTCTGAATTCCGGTGTGTCGGGTGCGGGATGCCTCAGGGTGTGGTGGATGTTCCGGGCCAGTCAGTCAGTCTGTCTGTCTGTCAGTCCGGCCGGCCGACTTCCTGCTTGAGCTCGCTCGCCATCTCTCTGACTTTGACCCAGATAACAGCGCTACCTGGTAGAGGAGGGCTTGGATGAGGACACCGCACGCCTTCCGTGTCCGTAGGTGTGTGCGTGTGCGTGTGCGTGTGCGTGTGCGTGTGCGTGTGCGTGTGTGCGCGCGCGCGTGTGTGTGTGTGTGTGTGTTGTGTGTGTGTGTGTGTGTGTGTGTGTGTGTGTGTGTGTGTGTGTGTGTGTGTGTTTGTGAAGGAGACTGTATGTAGGTAGCTCTATGTATGTATGTGTGTATGTATTATGTGACTGTGTGTATGTAATGTGGCTGTATGTGTATGCATGTAGTTCTATCTTTGTGTGAGTGTGTGTTTGGCTGTGTTAATGTGCTGACTGTGTGGCTGTGCATGTATGTGTACCTATGATGTTATCTATATGTGTCTGTCTTTATGTGGCAATGGAGTACATACAAGGCTATATAGTGTTATTTTTACTGACAGACCTTCATTGCGGACAGTCTAACTGACACATTTTGAGACCTGAAATATATCTATCTATCTATGTTCTCTATCTAAGTTCTCTATCTAAGTTCTCTATCTAAGTTCTCTATCTAAGTTCATGAATGGCAGCGAACAAAAAGTCGTAAGATATTGCATCGCGTCGTATGAGAATGTTTTCGTTGAAACAGCGAGTCTTTCTTTTAGCATACACTGAAAACATGATCGCAACATAGCTGGGTACAGTCGCATTCCTACGCCTTCCGCTTTCGGCCGGTTGGTACACGGTGAAAACTACATAGGTCGTGACAACTCGCCGGCTCTTGTTTTGCGTAGTCCAACGTAAAAAGTCACGTAGCGGAAGGCACGCTCCCGTTTTTTCTTCCGTGCGCGCGATTGCGGACAACTGTGGTTTATATAATTTTGCGCTTGTGTCGTATGCAGCATATGTGTTTTTTTGTTAGGTACGTGCGACTTATCTACATGACGTCTTTGACGTATACGTCGCACGTACGTATACACACATATACGCATACGTATACGCACGTATACACATACGTATACGAACGTACGTACATGACGTATTTGACGTATGCGCGACATGTGGATTATTATCATATAAGTACCAGATGGTGGGGGTACCTACATTTACTACATAACAGCTCTATGTTGGAAAGTTGTGCGACAGTTGTATCATCAGACTAACGGCTAAATCACTGAGACACTTGATTGCTTCGCGCTGTTGTAGTGAGTTTGGTTGTGAGTTTGAGTTTGGTGTGACAAAACGACGTCTTAACCCGCGCTTAACCCGCGCTTAACGACGTCTTAACCCGCGATTGACCGGGGTCTCAGCCGAACGCCATTGACCGGGGGGGGGGGGGGGGGGTATTGCCCCTCGTTATCTCCGGAACAAATGATCGCAACGAGACGCGCAGGGCGGCATTTGAAAGCTCTCAATGAGACGCATCTAACGCATGCTCACAATTTTCGAATTGAAGTCACATCACCCCCGTCAATGGCGAATCCGTCAATGGCGTTCTGCTGAGACCCCATTCAATGCCGGGTTAAGGCCTGCAGGCATTGGCCTGTCACCATGCCGATCCACTCTCACTTTTCTTGCACGGATTCCTTACTGTGGCTAACTGCCGGCTCTTCACTAGCCGTTGCGCAAATACAGTCATGCCCGGCGTGCTGCAAACTCGTCCGTCGGGTTTGTTCTTGCTGGGTCGGTCGAGCATGCAGTCGCATACGCTCCCCTCCTCCCCCTCCCGCTCCCCTCCTCGTCCTCGTCCACGTCCCCGTCCCCTGTCCCCCGTCCCCCTTCCCCCTTCCCCCTTCCCCCTTCCCCCTTCCCCCTTCCCCTTCCCCCTTCCCGTCCCCGTCCCCATCCCCGTCCCCGTCCCCGTCCCCGTCCCCGTCCCCGTCCCCGTCCCCGTCCCCGTCCCCGTCTCCCTCCCCGTCCCCGTCCCAGTCCACGTCCCCCGTCCCCCTCCCCGTCCCCATCCCCATCCCCCCGTTTCCCGCCCCTCCTGCTGTATGGGTGAGTGGGTCACTCACTGGTCACCCTTGAGTCCGTGGGGCTCACGAGTCTCACGTGAGGCCAGTGGGTGTGGAAGTGGTCTCAAGTTAGGGCATAAGGGCTCACCGCGGTGGCAATGGAATAAGAAGCAGGGTGCACACACTTGACCAGCGGCAGGGGCGGATCCAGGGTGGGGTGACTTGACCAGCGGCAGGAGCGGATCCAGGGTGGGGTGACTTGACCAGCGACAGGAGCGGATCCAGGGTGGGGTGACTTGACCAGCGGCAGGAGCGGATCCAGGGTGAGGTGACTTGACCAGCGGCAGGGGCGGATCCAGGGTGGGGGTGACTTGACCAGCGGCAGGGGCGGATCCAGGGTGGGGTGACTTGACCAGCGGCAGGAGCGGATCCAGGGTGAGGTGACTTGACCAGCGGCAGGGGCGGATACAGGGTGGGGGTGACTTGACCAGCGGCAGGAGCGGATCCAGGGTGAGGTGACTTGACCAGCGGCAGGGGCGGACCCAGGGTGGGGGTGACTTGACCAGCGGCAGGGGCGGATCCAGGGTGGGGGTGACTTGACCAGCGGCATGAGCGGATCCAGGGTGGGGTGACTTGACCAGCGGCAGGAGCGGATCCAGGGTGAGGTGACTTGACCAGCGGCATGAGCGGATCCAGGGTGGGGTGACTTGACCAGCGGCAGGGGCGGATCCAGGGTGGGGGTGACTTGACCAGCGGCATGAGCGGATCCAGGGTGGGGTGACTTGACCAGCGGCAGGGGCGGATCCAGGGTGGGGGTGACTTGACCAGCGGCATGAGCGGATCCAGGGTGGGGTGACTTGACCAGCGGCAGGAGCGGATCCAGGGTGGGGGTGAGGGGAGTTGTGGCTGTCCGAAAACGTCTGCAATCAGCTGAAATTGAACACATTTCCAGATTTAAAACAAAATATGAGCAAGTTATACCAAGGGAAGTTTGTTATAATCGCAGTTTTTAATGTACATGAAAGCAAACTCTGATGAGTTGT
Source organism: Chirona hameri (assembly GCA_036785665.1). Classification (NCBI taxonomy): domain Eukaryota; kingdom Metazoa; phylum Arthropoda; class Thecostraca; order Balanomorpha; family Balanidae; genus Chirona; species Chirona hameri. Next base: position 68,854 of record JAXIVJ010000897.1, read on the forward strand.
AAATTTTACGAATTCCTCGGATTTCGCCCCCAAGGAATCCCAAACATTTGTTTGCACCGGACTTGCTCCACCAGAGGGATAATTGCGTTACATTTCACTCTATTATATCACAACATTCCACGTCCTGGTACGACGCCAAAACGACGCCAAATATCACTCACTGAAAATGTATTTCGGTTTTTGCCCTGAAACCTCTAAATCGGCGTTTCTACTTTCTTGTAAGTAGGAAGGTAACTGCCGTCGTTTGATAGCAAAACCAGCTGAGATGAACCCGGGCGGAGAGTAGTTGCGCCACCGGCCACTGGCGGCGCTAGTGTCGCCAGGGAAGCTTGTGAAATAGCATATCTGGGCGGGGGAGCGCGACAAAATTGCATGACCGGCTCAGCGCCGCGTGACCAGCGGAAACCGCGTGAGACGGAGCGTTCACACGTGGTCACGCACCGCTGCACGACTGTGGCTAGCGTGACACGCACTCATGCTGTTTGGGGTATGTTAATAAACGATCAAACAGTCCAGAATCGCTTGAGTTGGGGATGAGAAGAGAAGCCAGTAGGGTTGCGTGTCTGTGTGGACAGAGAACTGCCCAGAAACGTAGGTTGGCTGTCTGTTGGTATTCGGAAGTATTCTGGGAATGTTAACCAGGGGTGGTAAAAGTGCTTTGAGTGGCCCGGACAAAAGTGGCACATACTAAAATGACCCCAGCACAGCTGGGGTCATTTTTATAACTTCACATGAATACCCTAACACCTGGCTGCATGCTCACATCATTTCTATATTTTTACCAACGCCGTGCCGGGGGGGGGGGGGGGGGGGGTTGGACACCCCCTCAGGTTTTTCGCGGATAGCAGAAAAAACGGCGACGCGCAGGGCCGCCATTTTGGAAGAGCTGTTTGTGCATCAATTATCCACATTATGTAAACAAAAACCTCGGGTCATCTTAGATCAGGTCACCAGACCAGGTCACGTGACCCCACCTCCCAACAAAATTGTGGTCGTACCACAGTCACAGTTTTGGTATGATCGGTTTTACACTTACAGGATTGCATAAGGTCACATATATCTACAATTCGTTTATCTTGGATTTTTAATATCAGCAACCTAAGGTCGGTTTAATTTCGTGACCTCCCCATTATAAGTCTAAGGGAAAATATTCAAATGCTTCCTATTCTAAGGAGACGCAAGCTAGCAGTCTAATTCCTTCTGGATCATGTTATTATAGGACATTCTTGATGACCTAAGTGCCATTTGTGTTCATTGACCCCTACAGGGCCAGCCGAGGTCATCCAAGGTCACCAATAGTTTTATGTCAATAACTCTCGACATAATGACGATAGAGAAGTAAAACTGATATCAATGTTTTATCTCGTCGCGGCACGTCTTCCCATATGCAACATGACCCACTTGGGTTACCGCCACTTGTCCTTGACCTGAGGTCGCATTTGTAAGTTGACCTGACCTGGTCAACACTAATATGAGTCGAAGCGTCTTGACGAGACAAGCACGATAGCCTCACAATTATTGTCTTGTCGTTATTAGGTAAACAGCTATTCGTGATAAACGTTTTTAAATAGCCTTTTTGACATTTGATGAGCTCTGGAGCCGAAACTATTGACCTGAGCTCACATTCGAGGACACATTAGCGATTGCATTTTGCAAGATATTTCCATTGCCTTTTTTCCGGTTCTTCCTAGCTATCGTCCGTTAATTCCTGTGGGCTGTGATATCTGGGGGTTTCTGGAGCAAAGTCCTTAAACTTGAAAATATGATCTTTGATGACCTCTGGTGACCTCAATATTGACTTGAGGGGAAAATATCTGAAGTATCTTCAAATGTGCTTGTCGAGAGCTTTTCAGCGTTTTTTATCGCGTCTTTCTAGCCCTTTTAGTTTTCGAGTTAGAAGGGGGGGGGGCGGAACAGTGAAATCCACTGTCCTGACAGTGGACCTCCATTGCAAATGCACTAGTATCCCTGCCCCGACCCCGAGGAATCTACTGTCCCGATTTCCCGCGCCGTGCCGAGGGGGGGGGGGGCGTTTAGACGCCCCCTCAAGTTTTTTCGAGGATAGCGAAAAAATGGCGGCGCGCAGCGCCGCCGTTTTTGGCACAGTAGTTAAGGCATCAATTGCCCACATATTGTAAAATTATTGGCCACGGGTCATCTCAGGTCAGGTCACCAGGCCAGGTCACGTGACCCCACCTCCAAAAAAAAGCATGCGGTCGTACCACAGCCACAGTTTTTGGCCGATCTATTTCGTACTCACAGGATTTCATAAGGGTAATGGTACCTACAATACGTTTATCTCGGATTTGTTTATATCGGTGACCTAAGGTCGGTTCAATTCCGTGACCTCCCCATTATAAGTTAATGCGGAAATATTCAAATGCTTCCTATTCTGAGGATACGCATGATATCAGCCCAATTCCTTCTGGATCATGTTATAGGTCATTCTTGAAGACCCAGGTGCATTTTTGGTTCAGTGAACCCACGTGTTGAATCTATCGTCCGGATTTTTTTTTCGTCGTTTTTTTAATGTAATTTATTATTATTGGCAATCAAGAGCTGAAACGCAACTGCTAATTTTTGTTTTAAAGTAAATGTACATACATACTGACGTGATGAATATGATGATTAAGTGAATAATACATCTGAAGTGGTTTTGACGATTAGTATTTCTAAGGACATGATCGCTTAGTAAATTTTCACAGGAATGACATAGTAATGATTTTTACTGGCATTTTCACCCCCGAGTACTTCATGAGAAAGAGTATTTTGTCCCCGAACTTATCCATAAGGACAGCAGACTGTACCACCCCTGATGTTCAGTAACAGTGTCAACGTTTTCTCCCTGTGCGTCTTTTATGCTCGAAAGATTGTTGATCTTTGAAGATCCTCTGAAGATTGTTGGGAATGAAGCCGTGTTTTGTTTTGTTTGCTGGTGTCGTTTAAATTGTGTTGTATGATGATATGTGATCATTATATCATGATTGCTTATGCGTTGTCTGCTGTGGTTTCCCCCGTTGTGTGCTGTGTTTTCCCCCCCGTTGTGTGCTGTGTTTTCCCCCCGTTGTGTGCTGTGTTTTCCCTCCGTTGTGTGCTGTGTTTTCCCCCGTTGTGTGCTGTGTTTTCTCCCCGTTGTGTGCTGTGTTTTCCCCCCGTTGTGTACTGTGTTTTCCCCCCGTTGTGTGCTGTGTTTCCCCCCGTTGTGTGCTGTGTTTTCCCCCCGTTGTATGCTGTGTTTTTCCCCCGTTGTATGCTGTGTTTTCCCCCGTTGTGTGCTGTGTTTTCCCCCCGTTGTATGCTGTGTTTTCCCCCCGTTGTGTGCTGTGTTTTCCCTCCGTTGTGTGCTGTGTTTTCCCCCGTTGTGTGCTGTGTTTTCTCCCCGTTGTGTGCTGTGTTTTCCCCCGTTGTGTGCTATGTTTTCCCCCCGTTGTGTGCTGTGTTTCCCCCCGTTGTGTGCTGTGTTTTCCCCCCGTTGTGTGCTGTGTTTTTCCCCCGTTGTGTGCTGTGTTTTGCCCATCGTGTTGCCCGTTGTTTAAAGGGCTCTGTGTCGACACTCTGAGCTGCGAGGCCGTTCTGATGACCTGAAATGACCTGAAATGACCTGAGCTGACCTGAGCTGACCTCAGCTGACCTGAGCTGACCTGAGCTGACCTGAGCTGACCTGAAATGACCTGAGCTGACCTGAAATGACCTGAGCTGACCTGAGCTGACCTGAGCTGAACTGAGCTGACCTGAGCTGACCTGAGCTGACCTGAGCTGACCTGAGCTGACCTGAAATGACCTGAGCTGACCTGTCGTGACCTGTGCCTGTCGTGACATATACCTGTCGGGGCCTGTGCTGACCTTCCGTGAACTTTGCTGACCTGCCGTGACCTGTGCTGACCTGTCGTGACCTGTACTGACCTAGTGGCCTCTCTTGCTCTACAGAGGGTCAGGTGGAGGTCTCGAAAGATGGCCGCACTCTCAGTCAGATGGGTCCTGGCAAGGTGTTCGGCGAGCTGGCCATCCTGTACAACTGCCAGCGGACAGCCACCATTAAAGGTGAGATTTCCACCACTTAAGGTGGGACAGCCACCATTAAAGGTGATATTTCCAGTTTTCACCACTATTAGTGTCGGGGGGGGGGGGGGTGACTAAAACGGTCCCCTTAAGTTTTTCCGCTCCTGTCCCCAAACGAGTAAAGATACGGCCATCAAACTTTTGACTTTTCCTAAATATTCATTGGGTACATTTTATAAAATTGTATAAATGTTCAGCTTTCCAGTGTGTTTTTCCAGCGCCTCCATGCGTGTTTTTTTTGGGCATGTTTGGGGTTTCAGCGTGACTCGGCTTTCAAAGGGAATCAGTTCCCATTCTCTAACCGTTGTAGATACGAGCCTACCACTTTCACACCTTTCCTTACTGCTTTTTGAAGAACATGTTGAACATTTTTCCATTTTTGGATTGAGCTTGGGCGCCTTCAGGGACGTATTTTGGGGGCATTTTGGGTCACTGGTATTTCATCGAAATCTGAAAGATAAGAATGTTGAACCCAGTGCACCTTCTTAGCTCTTCTTTGCACACCTTGTGTGATTTAAAAAAAAATGGGTTTCCCACAGGCGACTCCAGGAACGGGTTTTGGGGGGCAAGTGTATACACACATGGTGTTTAGTATCTCAAAACGTTATTTCGCGGTGGACTATCTCATGTAATATCATCCGCAAGGATCACGATTGTATTTTGTGGCATAGGCGGTTCCAGGGGTGGGACGCAAGCGCATGACCCAATGTTATGAGCGGCTCCAGGGATGAAATTAGGGGGGAGTTGTGGAACCACGACGTGTAACTACATAGCAAAAGATATCAACTTGAAACTTGGTGACCTTTTTAACAATGCCTTGCACACGTCTCATATTTGTTTTAAATTTTGGGTTTCTCAAGGGCGACTCCAGGGACGGATTTTTGGGGCATGTGTTTGACTCCGTCCACACGCATTGTGTTTAGTACCCCTGAACGTTATTTGGCAGTGGGTAATTTCATGCAATATCATCTGCATGGATCACAATTATATTTTGGGGCATAGGCGGTCACAGGTATGAAATTAGGGGGAATTATGGACCCCTGGCGCGACACTACATAGCAAAATATAGCAATAAGCAAAGATAAAGATAACAAAAGACAAAGCCCTATTCCCCTCCCATTCCCTCCTGAGCACGCCACTGCACGAATACAAAACTGACATAATTTACATTCTCATGCATACACATATAATTACAAGCATCTAAAACAGAAATAAAAGCGGCAAAAAAATATTATAGTGACATCTTTAGATACCCCAAGTAATTGCCTTTTGCCATTGGGTTGATTTCCCCAAACTTTAAAAAGGAGTATTTGTTAGGGCATACAATTAGGTGGCGAAATCCAACAACATGACAAAAATGCATTCAAACAACGTCCCAGGTCAAGAAGCTAAAAATGCTTGTTTCCCCCATTTTTTTTTGCTACCTGTTTCCGCCCATGATTTTGTTTTGCATATTTATGAATACAGGAAAGTAGTTCATGCTCCAAGGAATCGAATGCAGCTTTCCCAGAGAGTCCAGCGGTTTCCGACATACGAAGGGGGGGGGGATAGCCCCCCCCCCCTCCCGACAGATTCGTGTTTTTATCCCGACAGTAATTGGGTTAAGGTGGGACAGTCACCATTAAAGGTGATACTTACACCACTTCAGGTGGGACAGCCACCATTAATGGTGAGATTTCCACCATTTAAGGTGGGACAGCCACCATTAATGGTGAGATTTCCATCGTTTAAGGTGGGACAGCCACCATTAAAGGGAATGGTTCACCTTTGTATTGGTTTTAAACTGAGATAGCCATTATCTTTTGCCGTTATTGAAATGTCGATAATACTAAGGTTATTTCCCCAAAAATACCCTGTTTAAGCAATTTAATTTATCATTTGCAAAATGGGGTCTAGGCTAGTGCCGCCGCTGATTGGCTGACAGCTACTTTGTGAGCCAATCCCACTTTGTCAGCCAATCAGCGGCGCTCTATAGCTCAATAATGATGTCATCATCCCAAATTTAACAACTTAATTTGTATAAAGTTAAGTGACTTTTCGAGAGATAAAAATATCACCATCGTTTTCAACAGCTCACTTACTTCAAGTTCATATGCATTTTCGACCACAACCAGCGTATATTTGACAACTTTCAGAAAGGTGAAACATTACCTTTATTAAAGGTGATATTTCCTGAGATTTCCACCACTACCATCATTAAAGGCGAGACTCCAAGGATAGATAACCAAAACGATACAGTCCATGCAAATGACAGGTGATTTTATAAAATATAATTGTCTTATATTCAGTGCCTTAATCTTAAGAAACCAAAGTCTATTGCATTTGTGAAAATCACTACATTCTTCGAATCTTCTCCCATCCCAAACGATTTTGTTGTTGTTGTTCTGCATCCACACTCAACAGTGTACAAAAATACCGCAACTTTTGAATACATACCCTGAAAAAGCAGCACACGGAAGCCTCAGCAGTGTACAAAAATACCGCAACTTTTGAATACATACCCTGAAAAAGCAGCACACAGAAGCCTCAGCAGTGTACAAAAATACCGCAACTTTTGAATACATACCCTGAAAAAGCAGCACACAGAAGCCTCAGCAGTGTACAAAAATACCGCAACTTTTGAATACATACCCTGAAAAAGCAGCACACAGATGCGGTTCTAACAGAATATTATTAGCCCCGTACTTCTGTGATGCTTTGGATGGATGCCTTCATTTCGCTTTCCGCTTTTTATAATCTAAATAAAGAGGGTGCGTTACAAACAGGTGTCGGCCGAGTCTTCCTTTTTGTCTTTGTCTTTTTGTCTTCCTGTTTACGACATGATGTCGGCGTATTTTCTCTCCATATACGGCGTAGGGTCTGCTTATTTTCTCACCGCTTAAGTGCTTTTCTGTTTGGATATTTTGCTTAGCCCGTTGAGTTTGCGTATTTTCTGAACATTAACTGCGTTGTTTGTATATATTTGCTCACCCTTAACCCGCGCGGCGCTGGGGTCTCCAGCCGAACGCGCGCCGCCGGGGGGGATAAATCTTACCCCACCCCCACCCCACCCCACCGTATCTTCCGAACCAATGACCGCAGCGAGACACTCAAGGCGGCGATAGAAAACTCTCAATGAGACGAAGCTAATGCATACCCGAAATTCTTAAAATAAGGTCACGTGTCAGGTTACGGTCAGATCAAAGTTCAAAACCGAGGTACCAGGTTTTGATGGCCATACTTTCTATTCAAAGCCTTATATTGGGACTCATTCCGCACAAAGTGCTCTCAATGTATAATGCATCTCCCGCATAAGCAAAAGTGAAATTGTAAGCGAAGGTCAAGGTCAGATCACTAAAGGTCACTATTGGCAATAGGTCTACCGAAATTCATGCGACACATGTTCTATGTGTTATTTGCGCGTTATTTGCGCGTTATTTGCAATTTTCTCAACCTGACCCCATATCATTTTGTTTTTGCATTTTGGAGGTCAAAAGCCCAACATTTCGAAATTCCGAGATGGCCATTTTGAAGAGAATGTCATTCCCTCTTCCTTTTTATGTTTTTATTTGCAATTTGCATCAAAACTCGATTTTCTACGATTTGTCAAACATTTATCGTTTCTCCACCAAAAAAGGCTTGACATGACGTCATTAAAACGTCATTATCTCCCTAAGTACTACATCAATTTCATTGAAATTCGGTGACAAGACGTAGAGGTGATGCAGCATAAGGTACTGAAAGTGTCACGTCGATTTCTATCATAGTTTTCAAGTCATTGAATAATAAAATCCTGGAGGGGGTGAAATTTACCCACAGCGCACCGCGGGTTAAAGGGATTATACGGGTTTTTCCCAGAATAATTGAGTTACATAGTAAAACGTACTTATAAAGGTGGTAGAAGTCCCACGGTAGCTACATTTTTCTGCAAATGACCTCGTCTGCACGTAAGGACATTCCAAAGTGCGCGGTGATGCCACCGCGTATTTTCTGCAGGACCGGCTGAGGCAGGGTCAGTCATCTCTTTTATGCTAATAAAAACACCTCACTTATGGCATATTTCCGGTAAAATAAGCAATATTTGAAAGAAAATAAACTTGTTTTGTTCCAACGACAGCAGCAGTTACCTAGTTTTCCATAAAATTAGATATTTTGCATGGATTTTCATGGCAAAAAAATTAATACGCCACTACCAAATTCTCAACGCTAAAGGCCAGAGAAAAGAAAACCACAAAAACACAAAACCTCAACGAACAGTGTGTAGTAATACAAAGTCCCGTCAGTTTTGAATTGCATAATAATTGTGTGATCCAGTGTAGGACTTGCAGACAATTAAAAACTCTAAAATTGATCTTAAGGTAAAAGTGGTGGACAGTAGTGCCGATCAAGTACTCGTTAGCTGATACTAGTCTCGAAAAACGCCAAAGTTTTAACGCTGATTATTGCTGAAATAATGGACTAAATGAGCATTGAGGCAGTGTCAGAAAAGTGGCCCGTTTCTCCATTTTTCTGAACTTGGAAGTTTTGTTCTGTGGAAACTTTGACTGTAAATAATGATTTTGTTTAGTCTACGGGGGGAAAATGGCTGACGAGCATACAAAATAGACTGAGATTTGACTTTCCGAACAATGGCCGGAACGTGACAACTTGATGCGACACAAATTGTCAAACAAAAAAATCGTAAGGTGGAACCTCCAAATTCCCAACATCCGACATTTCTGCAGTGATTTGGGGAAGGAAAACTGGTACTGTTCCAACAAATAAAGAAAAAACTGTTAAAACCTCCCAAAAAGTTGTTGCTTATTCAGGTTACAACCCCGCCACCGATACCATCGTCATCGGGGCCATAGATGATAACCCTGGGGTTGGGACACTAAAAACACGTTATGCAAAACACGGCAGTACTTTAGACTGAGACTTGAGCCCAGTTTCTCATATACGCATGTGTGGGTGGGTCATGACCCCCCGGCCCCCCCGGATGTTAAAAACTGGGGGGTCCGGGGGGTCCAATACAAAAAATGAAAACTGGGTGGGGGCCCTCTTGAGCAGAAGAAAGCGGACGGTCATAGGTCAGAATGGGCCCTACACATGCCAAAATGTGTAGGGCCTACACATTTTATAAACCGGCATGAATTAGCATGAATTGGCATGAATAACTTGTATTAGTTGATCATATGGCAGTAATTGTAACACCATCGTGTTTTTCTTGTCAAGACGCTGCGAAACATATTAATGGTGACCTGGTTAGGTCAACTTCAAAATGTGACCTCATGTCAAGGTCATTTGGTGACCCAGGTAGGTCATGCTGCATATGGGGTGATGGGACTCGACAAGGCAAACAGCACCAGGGTGTCATTCGCACGTATCTAACTTTATTGTATCAAGTGTTATTTGCAAAAGTGCTGGTGATCTCAGATGACCTCAGCTGACATTGCAGAGGTCACTAAGCAACAACTGTACAAGGGTCATCCAGAATAATCCGCGCCCGACTGGGGGAGGTTGAACACCCCCACCCCCTGCGGTTTTTCCAGATTACGTAAAAATGGCGGCGCATAGCGCCGCCAAATTTTGCATACCTTAACATTGATCTTTTTCACGCATTTTCATTAAGTGTGAGATTCGTTCAAGTGACACCACCTCCAAGAACGTTTGCGGTCGTGTCATGACCAGTTTTTTTCAGGGATCGATATGAAACTTTTAGGCTTGCATGAGGCCATCAGTGTCTACAAAACGTTTATCTCGGAATTTTGATATCGGTGACCTAAGGTCAGGTCAATTTCGTGACCTCCCCATTATAAGTCAATGTAGAAATACTCAAAGGCTTCCTATTTCGAGGATAGGCATATCAGTCCAATTCCTTCTGGATAATGTTCAAAACGTTTATCTCGGAATTTGTATATCGGTGACCTAAGGTCAGGTCAATTTCGTGACCTCCCCATTATAAGTCAATGTAGAAATACTCAAAGGCTTCCTATTTCGAGGATAGGCATGATATCAGTCCAATTCCTTATGGATAATGTTGGCTCCTAAGGGGTCATTTGGGATTATCCGAGGTCACCATCACTTTTGTGTCAATAACTATCGACATAATGAAGACAGATAAGTGAAACCGATACCAATGTGTTTACCTCGTCGAGACACGTCTCTCAATATGCAAGATGGCCTACTTGTGTCACCACCTGACCTTGACCTGAGGTCAAATTGTGAAGTTGACGTAACAAGGTCACCATGTGCATCATTCGAAGCACCTTGATATGACAAACACGATGGCGTGCCCTGTATTGCGGTATATTTATTAAGTACAAAGTTATTAGCGAAAAACAATTTTGCCAAAAATCAGCATTTTTGACTTTTATGACTTCTGGAGCCTAAACCACTGACCTGAAGTCAAAGTTGAGAGCATACGAACGGTTTAAAATTTACATGGCTGTCGATTGCTTTTCTCCATTTGTTTCTAGCTAGATATTTTGGGATTGTTTTGGAGCAAGGTCCTAAAACTGGCAAATTTGACCTTCGATGACCACTGGTGACCTCAATTTCGACCTGAGCGAGAGAGAAAAATCTGAAATAGTTTCAAAATGATTTTTCATGACCTTTTGAACGTTGTTATTGGGTTTGGTCTATGTCCCATATGAGCCGAGTTAGACGGGGGAGGGGGTTCAAACACTCCCCCGACCCCCCCCCCCCCCCCAGTCGGGCGTGGAAAATCTAGAGGCCCAGTGGTGCGCAAGATAAGCTAAAATAACATGATTCGGAAAGAATTGCCCGGATAAAATGCATATTCTCTGAATAGGAAGCATTTGTATTTTTCCACATCTACTTATAATGGGGAGGTCACGGAATTGACCTGACCTTAGGTCACCAATAACAAATTTGAGATAAACGAATTGTAGGTACTTTGAACTTATGAAATCCTGCAAGTTTCAAATCTCTCGGACAAACACTGTGATTTTGGCACGACCACAAACATTTTTTGGAGTTAGGTCACTTGACGTAACCTGTTGACCTGACCTGAGATGACCCGAAATACAAAATTTACACCATGTGGGTAAATGCCAAACAGCTGTGCCAAACTTGGTGGCGCTGCGCGCCGTCATTTTCCCGGAATTTATGAAATACCGGAGGGGAGGGAGGGGGCGAAAATCAATCCCCCGGCAGTACGCGTGTTAAGCCAATATCGGTGATATGAGCGATTTGTCGATTCGTTTGTCGATTTGTGTCGATCATGTCGATTTGTCGTCGAGCGACATGAGCGACTCCTCAGCCGATTTGTCGTCGAACGACATGAGCGACTCCTCAGTCGATTTGTCGTGGAATGCTCCGTATGAGAAATAACACAGAACAAGTCATATTTTTCAGTGATATTTAATCCTCTCTGAAAACGAGGAGGGAATACGAACTACCCATGAACTACTTTCAAACCACTAATATTTTTAGCAACAGACGTCAAACAGATATTGACACAAATATGGGTGCGGGTTCCCGCGGTCTGTTTATGCTGTATAGTGTATATACTGGGCGCAGACGCCGCTCACGTCAGCCGCGCGTGACGTACCATTCGTCTCCTACGAGGAAAGGAAAATGTCAGTGATTTCCCACGACACGGTCTGCATAGGCGACGAGTACCTCGGAGGGGTCACAGACGATCACATTTAAAGGGCATGGTAATTAAAATGTTATGGAAGTTTACGAGTTATGGAAATAGCCGTTTTCACGAAGGATTATTGCGCTGAAAAGTTTCTGAAAGATTCTGAAAGTTTTGGAAAACTACGCAACTTTAACATACGATTTTTGGCTAGAAATGTCCCTCAAAATGTTGTAATATGTTGGTAAGAATACAATATGTTGATAATTGCGGTTTAGTGGTAATAAGCAAGATAAGTATTGATAGAATCTTCCTGAAACTTTTAGGAAGATTCTAGCAATACTTGCTTATTACCACCAAACCGCAATTTTGACAACATATTTTATTCTTACCAACAGATAACAAAATTATGAGGGACATTTCTAGCCAAAAATCGCATGTAAAAGTTGTGTAGTTTTCAAAACTTTCAGAATCTTTCAGAAACTTTTCTGCGCAATAATCCTTCGTGAAAACGGCCAATATAAAGGTTAAGTTCTGCTGGTTGTCAACGATTTGTGCTGCTGGTGTAAATATGCCCAGTTTGCGTCAGCAGTCTTCATGTTCAATGGCTGGTTTTCCATAGAATCCTCCTGAAACTTTCAGGAAGATTCTAGCAATACTTGCTTATTACCACCAAACCGCAATTTTGACAACATATTTTATTCTTACCAACAGATAACAAAATTATGAGGGACATTTCTAGCCAAAAATCGCATGTAAAAGTTGTGTAGTTTTCAAACTTTCAGAATCTTTCAGAAACTTTTCAGCGCAATAATCCTTCGTGAAAACGGCCAATATAAAGGTTAAGTTCTGCTGGTTGTCAACGATTATGTGTTGCTGGTGTAAATATGCCCAGTTTGCGTCAGCAGTCTTCATGTTCAATGGCTGGTTTTCCACCGGGTAAACATGGTACTCTTCAGTCAGTTTTGGACGGTGGTAGTAGCGTAGCAAAGGTCAAAAGTCCCGTCACTCAAACATTCACGATTCATGTCCGTGACCTTTTGTAGGCCATCAAATTCCTATGAAATATTCGTCCCACAAACCTTACTGTTATAACTTTCGTCGGGAAATGTACGATGTTGGATGATAATGCTGTTGAAGCCGTACTTGGTCATACTGATGATGTTGGGATATGCAGAGCAGGGGCGGCTGATTGCGGGGAGCAGGGTACCCAAAAGCCCCCAGTCGAAAATCCTGGGGGCAAAAGGGTCATTTCACCCCCAAGATTTTAGCCGGCTCATTATCTCACGTTGTCAGCTGTGTGACGTATTTTTTCCCGATTTCGTCTTAACCAATCATAGACCTTACGCAATGATTTTCTCGTGTGCTCTGGTGATGAATAAACATCCATTTATAATGATCAGTGAATCACTGTCCAGATGTGCGTCATCAATGCGTATAACTAGAGGCGATTATTGCCTGCTTTACTTAGCGAAAATCGACATTGACCAGCGGCAGGGTCTGCACTATTCAATGTCTGTCGTAAACAAAGCTGAAATTTGTTGTCATCTACATGTCATCTACAGGTGTGACAGATTCGGAGGTGGGGGCGCAGTTCATCCCTGGGAAAAAGAAGGAGGTAAAACCATCTTTTTGCCCCTCGATCTGGCGGGCCTTAGAATGGTAAAAGTAATGGCCGAATTTGTCGATGTAAAATGAAGTATTCTGTCAGCTTTGGGTAGTAAGGATCCATAAAATCACAGCGCAAAAAAAAATAACGCCTGCGGTGCAAAATAAATAAGTGGGCACAAAACTGAACACCCATATTGCAATATATGTATAGCAAATAGTACAATTTACACATCTTTCTTGTCTTTCATCACGAACTTGTATGTCGGCACACTTCTCTGCTCTAGAGCACATTTTATTTTTAGAATGAACTCTGTAAATTGCCCCACAGCCCCTGCCTTTCCACCCTAATCTCACGGACCGCCGCAAGAGGGGCAGGGAGGGCAGCTGACACCCAATCTAGAGTTTTTGATAAATGTAATCCGAATGTTTTATTAGGATGAATTTCCGAGATCAGGACCCACGCTAAGCTAAGCTTGTTGCGCGGGCCTTGACCCCGCCATCCGATCGCGCAATCCCAATAATTGTCAGAATTTAGTGGCGAAGTTCATCGTCCCAAAGACTGAGGACGGTCCCCCGGCTCGCTGGCTCTTAGGCAAACATCTTATTTTGGTCTTCTATGAAATCATAAGAGGGAGCCCTTTCGAAAGAAAAAACAGCGCGACAATAGTTAAGGGCCCTATCAGGGATGGCAAAGGCCCCCCCCCCCCCAACCGACATATGCCTCTAAGGCCTAGGAAGGGCCTGAAAGAAATCCAGCCACTTTCATAATGTGACTTTTGACTGAGATATGAGAAAAGAATTGCAATATGCACCATGAGATTTGACAGTTTGGAAGGCCATGTTGAGAAATCACTTACAGCATACCATAGGCGTAGGAACAGGGGGGGGGGGGAGGGCGGAACTCATTTTCCACCTAATCCCCCCCATTTTTTTCTTCTAAAATATTGTATTTTGCTTGTTGAGAAAACAAAATACAAAAGACCGCGACGAGAAGAGCCCAAATCTCCAAATCAATCTTCCATAAGGGGTTGGGTTTCTCTCAACGAGATCAAAATTGCACTGCCCCCTCCCCCCCCCCACACACACACACACACTTTTCGTGACGTTCCTACATCCCTGTAGCATACTCTGTTTGGTTGTAAAGTTTCTCCTGCCGAATATAATTGACGTTTTGTCCTGTCATTCAGCGATGTGTCGAAAAATTCAGCGCTATGTCAAATAGCTTCATAAGGAAGCATGTGTTAAAAGCAGGGTTACTGGACCAGCGAACGAACACTTCCCCACGGACAATATTATGCTAGTTGTGTACGCAACGATGAGAAAATAATTGCATTTGTACTTATTATCTTTATGAATAATTATTTTATCAAGTAGTTCGAAGTCAAGTAGTTATCAATAAGTTCGAACTTTTACAGTTCAATTTTTTTCTTCTTTCGAAGCACACAATGTCATAACAATATGCGCCACTTTCGAAATTTGCTTTTTTCTCGCAATCTATACTAAATGTGCGAGTCTGTGTTTATGAAATGTAATTATGTAATTGTAAATATTATGTATAATTGATGCCCAAACAGCTGTGCCAAATTTGGCGGCGCTGTGCGCCGCCGTTTTTCCGCTATTCTCGAAACACCTCGAGGTGTTGAGGGGTCCCCCCCTGATCAGGGGGGGGAATGACCCCCTCCACACCAGACTGGTTATTGATTCACCTTTTTGGGAAGGATTCAATCACGATTCATTTTGGAATATGAATGATTCAGTCGCCGTTTGATTCATGGATAACCATTTTTAGAAATGATTCTTTCCGATTCAAAGAATCAAAACATTTTTATCAAATCACGTTAGACTCACCATTGAAATAGCATTACACAGTATGTTTTATTCAATCAGCCTTGTTGTGTAGAAACGCGTATAAAAAAATTACGCAAAAATTACTGGTATACGCATTACAAAATGTATTCCGACGCTGGCGAAAAATTTGTTCCGTGAACTTAGATCGTGGAACCACTTTTCTGACACTGCATTGAGGTCCCTGTTATATGTCTTAAACGTGTGTAAAGCTCATACAACTGCAAAAGAGTGCATTTACTTTCAGGACGGAAACCCGTTTAATCCCTTTAACGGCATTATTTTGCGTTTTTTCCGCTTTCCCCGTTCAGTCTGCGTATTTCCTCAGCGTCAACTGCGTTGCTTTTTTCGTATTTTTTCACCATTAACGGCTTCGTTTTTGCCTATATTCTCACCATTAACGGCTTCGTTTTTGCCTATATTCTCACCATTAACGGCGTCGTTTTTGCCTATATTCTCACCATTTACGGCGGCGTTTTTGCCTATATTCTCACCATTTACGGCGGCGTTTTTGCCTATATTATCACCATTAACGGCGTCGTTTTTGCCTATATTCTCACCATTTACGGCGTCGTTTTTGCCTATATTCTCACGATTAACAGCGTCGTTTTTTGCCTATATTCTCACTATTAACGGCGTCGTTTTTGCCTATATTCTCACGATTTACGGCTTCGTTTTTGCCAATATTATCACCATTTACGGCGTCGTTTTTTCCTATATTCTCACCATTAACGGCTTCGTTTTTGCCTATATTCTCACCATTAACGGCGTCGTTTTTGCCTATATTCTCACCATTTACGGCGGCGTTTTTGCCTATATTCTCACCATTTACGGCGTCGTTTTTGCCTATATTCTCACCATTAACGGCGTCGTTTTTGCCTATATTATCACCATTAACGGCGTCGTTTTTGCCTATATTCTCACCATTTACGGCGGCGTTTTTGCCTATATTATCACCATTAACGGCGTCGTTTTTGCCTATATTCTCACCATTTACGGCGTCGTTTTTGCCTATATTCTCACGATTAACAGCGTCGTTTTTTGCCTATATTCTCACTATTAACGGCGTCGTTTTTGCCTATATTCTCACGATTTACGGCTTCGTTTTTGCCAATATTATCACCATTTACGGCGTCGTTTTTTCCTATATTCTCACCATTAACGGCGCCGTTTTTGCCTATATTATCAGCATTAACGGTGTCGTTTTTGCCTATATTATCACCATTAACGGCGTCGTTTTTGCCTATATTATCACCATTAACGGCGTCGTTTTTGCCTATATTCTCACCATTTACGGCGTCGTTTTTGCCTATATTCTCACCATTTACGGCGTCGTTTTTGCCTATATTCTCACCATTAACGGCGTCGTTTTTGCCTATATTATCACCATTAACGGCATCGTTTTTGCCTATATTCTCACCATTTACGGCGTCGTTTTTGCCTATATTCTCACGATTAACAGCGTCGTTTTTTGCCTATATTCTCACCATTAACGGCGTCGTTTTTGCATATATTCTCACCATTTACTCCGTCGTTTTTGCCTATACTCTCACGATTTACGCCGTATTTTTTGCCTATATTCTCACGATTTACGGCGTCGTTTTTGCCTATATTCTCACCATTAACGGCGTCGTTTTTGCCTATATTCTCACCATTAACGTCGTCGTTTTTACCTATATTCTCACCATTAACGGCGTCGTTTTTGCCTATATTCTCACGATTTACGGCGTCGTGTTTTGCCTATATTCTCACCACTAACGGCTTCGTTTTTGCCTATATTCTCACCATTAACGGCGTCGTTTTTGCCTATATTCTCACCATTAACGGCGTCGTTTTTGCCTATATTCTCACCATTAACGACGCCGCTTTTGCTTATATTCTCACCATTAACGGCTTCGTTTTTGCCTATATTCTCATCATTAGCGTTGTCGTTTTTGCCTATATTCTCACCATCGACGGCGTCGTTTTTGCCTATATTCTCACCATTAACAACGCCGCTTTGGCTTATATTCTCACCATTAACGGCGTCGTTTTTGCCTATATTCTCACCATTAACGGCGTCGTTTTTGCCTATATTCTCACGATTAACAGCGTCGTTTTTTGCCTGTATTCTCACCATTAACGGCGTCGTTTTTGCATATATTCTCACCATTTACTCCGTCGTTTTTGCCTATGCTCTCACGATTTACGCCGTAGTTTTTGCCTATATTCTCACGATTTACGGCGTCGTTTTTGCCTATATTCTCACCATTAACGGCGTCGTTTTTGTCTATATTCTCACCATTAACGTCGTCGTTTTTGCCTATATTCTCACCATTAACGGCGTCGTTTTTGCCTATATTCTCACGATTAACAGCGTAGTTTTTTGCCTATATTCTCACCACTAACGGCTTCGTTTTTGCCTATATTCTCACCATTAACGGCTTCGTTTTTGCCTATATTCTCACCATTAACGGCGTCGTTTTTGCCTATATTCTCACCATTAACGACGCCGCTTTTGCTTATATTCTCACCATTAACGGCGTCGTTTTTGCCTATATTCTCACCATTAACGGCGTCGTTTTTGCCTATATTATCACCATTAACGACGCCGCTTTTGCTTATATTCTCACCATTAACGGCGTCGTTTTTGCTTATATTCTCACCATTAACGGCGTCGTTTTTGCCTATATTCTCACCATTAACGACGCCGCTTTTGCTTATATTCTCACCATTAACGGCGTCGCTTTTGCTTATATTCTCACCATTAACGGCGTCGTCTTTGCCTATATTCTCACCATTAACGGCGTCGTTTTTGCCTATATTCTCACGATTTACGGCGGCGTGTTTTGCCTATATTCTCACGATTTACGGCGTCGTGTTTTCGTTGACAGCGTCCACGGACTGCAAACTGTTCGCCATCGAGCGGCAGTGTTTCCAGACCATCATGATGCGAACAGGACTGCAGAAGCAGGCCGAGTACACCGCCTTCCTCAAGAGGTGAGGCTAAAGCTGGGTTCACACAGGATGCGTTTAACGCAGATGTATGCGTCGGCGGCGAAAAACGCGTGCGCGTGCCGTCAAAATTTAGACACGCTGATGGAAGGCTGCATAAACTCTTGACGTCACACATTGTCCAACCACTTATCTGACGTCACACAGTTTCTAGTTACTTATCTGACGTCACAAAGTGTCCAGCTACTTATCTGACGTCACACAGTGTCCAGCTACTTATCTGACGTCCTTCAGTGTCCAGCTATTTATCTGACGTCACACAGTATCCAGCTACTTATCTGACGTCACAGTGTCCAACCACTTATCTGACGTCACACAGTGTCCATCTACTTAATTGACGTCACACACTGTCCAACCACTTATCTGACGTCACACAGTGTCCAGCTACTTATCTGACGTCACACAGTGTCTAGCTACTTCTCTGACGTCACACAGTGTCCAGTCACTTTTCTGACGTCCCTCAGTGACCAACAACTTCATGCACGTAGCAGATATGGACAATGTAAAATTGCAGTGTTAGAATGATAAAAGGGCCAAACCCACGCCAGTAAAAGCCCATATAATGCGCGCGTGCCATGCAAGTGTATGGCCGGGTGTCTCTATGTCTCTGTGTCTCTGTGTCTCCGTTTCTCTGTGTCTCTGTGTCTCTGTGTCTCTGTTTCTCTGTGTCTCTGTGTCTCTGTGTCTATGTGTCTCTGTGTCTCTATGTCTCTGTGTCTCTGTGTCTCTGTGTCTCTGTGTCTCTATGTCTCTGTGTCTCTGTGACTCTGTGTCTCTGTGTCTCTGTGTCTCTGTGTCTCTATGTCTCTATGTCTCTGTGTCTCTGTGTCTCTGTGTCTCTGTGTATCTGTGTATCTGTGTATCTGTGTCTCTGTGTCTCTGTGTATCTATGTATCTGTGTATCTGTGTCGCTGTGTCTCTCTATCTATATGTCTCTATGTCTCTATGTCTCTGTGTATCTGTGTCTCTGTGTCGCTATGTCCCTATGTCTATATGTCTATGTGCTGCAGAGCGCCTGACGTAAGTATGTGTGTGTGTGTGCGTGTGTGTGTCTTTCTGTGTTGCAGTGTGCCCAGTTTCCAAAACCTGCCCGAGGAGACGGTGATCAAGCTGGCTGATATGTTGGAGGAGGTAAGCAGCACCATCTGTGCACCGTCTCGAGAACTGTAAACTGGAGAAAAAAAATCCGGGGCGGTGCGTCACTAAAACAAACAGTGGCGGATCTGCGGCTGGATAGAATGGGCAATGTATATATATATATGTGTATATGTGTATATATGTGTATATATGAATGCCCCCCCCCCCGAAACGAAAAATTGGTAGGCAAACGTATGTTTTCCCCAAGGCCACCACAATTTGTAATAATTATTTATCCCCTCCCAGCTGAACAACTTTTTTCGCTGACGGGCCCTGATGTGGATTGCGGGGTGTGGCGCGCGCTTCAAGGCTTGGCCACTTGGACATATTTCTAAGTACGCCACTGCTTGTGACTACCTTTATGGAACGAAATTTGTGCTCCCCTTCTAAAACTCGAAACCTAGATCCGCCACTGGTGGCGGCCTAAGCACGGGTGTACTTCACTCTCCCATTCAGTTGCTGGGAGCCATTGTCAAACCAACCTTACGCCACCCCACCAACTGTTGTCAGATTTAAAGTAGGTATTCTAGCGTTACAATGGTATTTACGGGACCGTAAACTCACCAATATATCATTTCTCCACCCTATTTTTTAAAGATTCACCTGCGGACATTTGTGGTTTTCGATCGCTAACCGGTCTTTCTGAGGTGACGTTTGTGGTTTTCGATCGCTAACCGGTCTTTCTGAGGTGACGTTTGTGGTTTTCGATCGCTAACCGGTCTTTCTGAGGTGACATGTTTGGTTTTCGATCGCTAACCGGTCTTTCTGAGGTGACGTTTGTGGTTTTCGATCGTTGACCGGTCTTTCTGAGGTGACTACTGGAGCAATACTGAAATGGCATGGTCCTCGGGCATCTGGGGGAGTATGCCGGCGCGGTGTGCCGGCAGCAGGGGGGGGGGGGACATTGAACAACATATGAGGTCCCGCGGTCGACCCCGCCCAATGGTTTCACGTGTTGTGTGATTTGCTCCGATATGGTAGATTCCTGCTTTCGCGTTGCGGTTTTGTAAAACAAAAATGTTGTATTTTTTTAAAAAATAAATTTAGTCCGAATGTTTTGATGGGTGGATTTCCGAGGTCAGTTCCCGCGCATGTTTTTTTTCTCGTACATTTGACACCTTTCAGCTTCAGAAATGGCGTTGTTGTCGTCAGCTCTCTGGTTCTGATACATCGGCAGAAAGACGCGTAAATGTGCCGCCGTCCGTCAGGCTTAAAACTGACATCGAAACAGTAAACCAAACCATTTAAAGCCTCATCCACCTCAGAGTATTGCGTTGTGTAGTGTGTACGTATGTGTTTACGTGAGTGTTTCTCTGTACATGTGCGTGTACACTTATGCACGTGCGCGTTTGTGCGTGCGTACGTGTTTGTGTGTTTGTATGTTTTGTACCGAGGTCTGACGCCGTCACTCGTCTCTCTGTGTGTGCTGCAGACCTACTACAGTCAAGGAGACTACATCATCCGGCAAGGAGCGCGCGGAGACACGTTCTACATCATCAGCAGGGGCAGGGTGAGTGGGCATACTGAAAACCACTGTTTCCGTACCACTGCTTCCGTACCACAGTTTCCGTACCACAGTTTCCGTACCAGTTTCCGTACCACAGTTTCCGTACCACAGTTTCCGTACCACAGTTTCCGTACCACAGTTTCCGTATTGGAGAGGAGAGTTTCCGTACTGCACGGTTTCCCATGTGTAGTGTAGTGTAGTGTATTGTAGTGTATTGTAGTGTAGTGTAGTGTAGGAATGTGCAGTTTACTGTAGGAATGTGTAGTGTAGTGTACTGTAGGGTTGTGTAGTGTAGTGTAGTGTAGTGTAGTGTAGTTTACTGTAGGAATGTGTAGTGTAGTGTACTGTAGGGTTGTGTAGTGTAGTATAGCGTAGATATGTGTAGTGTATTGTAGGGGTAATATATTTGGGTCAATTTATAGGTAGCCAATGTATTGAATACTGCAGAAGCATTTACACACTGGTTACACTAGACGCACTGCCTTTATTCGGTGCTTCGGTGTTCATACGCGTGTCGGATACCTCTGAAGTGACGTCAAACGCTTGTGAGCGCCTTCTACACCGTAAACACAGCGCCATCTATATCGCAAGCTCATACCATCCGGTGTTGCGCGGAATAAGATTGGCTATAATGTGTTGGTAACAAGGTAGCAAGGTCAGATGTATTATTGCCACATCACAATGCTTGACTTCACCTGATCTGACTTGTCCTGTCCCCTCTCGAACTGACTGCTGACCTGCCCGTGCCTGACCTGACCTGACCTGGCCTGATCTGACCTGACCTGACCTGGCCTGACCTGACCCGAAATCATCCGACCCGACCTCACCCGACCTGGCTTGACTTGACTTGACTTGAACTTGACTTGACCTGATCTGACCTGACCTGACTTGACCTGACCTGATCTGACCCGACCTGATCTGATCTGACCTGACCTGGCCTGACTTGACTTGACCTGACCTAATCTGACCCGACCTGACCTGATCTGACCTGACCTGACTTGACCTGACATGACCTGACCTGACCCGACCTGACCTGGCTTGACTTGACCTGACTTGACTTGACTGACCTGACTTGACCGGACTTGACCTGACCTGACCTGACCTGATCTGACCCGACCTGATCTGACCTGACCTGCCCTGCCCTGACCTGACCTGACATGACCTGATCTGACTCGACCTGACCTGACCTGACCTGACCTGACCTCAGGTAAACGTCACCATGCGGTCACCGGACTCGATGGAGGAGAAGCTGATTCGCACTCTCGGAAAGGGAGACTTCTTCGGCGAGAAGGCGCTGCAGGGGTGAGTGCTGCCATCTATTGACGTGGGCGAGCAGCTGCAGTACCTTCGGATGACTGTAGTGTCGCGATGACCTCTGACACCCGGAGGGCTCTCTAATCTCTATGCCATCTCTGTGTAGTGTGTACTGTAGGTACAATCGCGCAGGCAATTTTCGCAAATTGGGTGGCGTAGGGATTTTGAAGTCGATTCTATCAATGCAACGGGCATGTGTTTAATGTTAAATTCTGAAAATGTTATGTTTAATGTTAAATTCTGAAAATGTTGTGGGCCGCGTCCGCGTCCCCCATCCCCTTGCTTTCGACGCCCATGAATGTGTGTGCACTTGTAGCTACCTGTTTTCCGCCATTCGTTCATTTTTGTAAGTGTATTGCCTTGGTTGTATAGCTATATACCCACCCATATATGGGCACACATATATGGCCTTAAAGGAAATAGTTCACCTTCGGAAAATTTTCAGAACACGATTTTATTATGTTTTTTTATATATAAAATACAGTGCCTTTTTGTCTTTTCAAAAATGGTCCTACATCGCGCCAATTCAGGACAGAAGGTCGTACATTATTAATTGTATGGTGTGCATTATTGGTCTGCGCATGCTCCATGCAGTGCTGGCACTTTCAGACGGTACGGTATATCATATATGCGCCGCATTCCTTCGCCAAAAAGTCAAATATCTTCGGCTGGAGAGTCTTTTCAGCCAAGACAAGTTGCAGATAAGGATTTCTCAACACGGGCTACAAAACTGCTATTTCAGTTAAAAACCCCATGTTGAAGGTGAACTATTTCCTTAAATGTGACATTTTGTGGTCTCGATATATTTTGACAATACAAATAGTGTTGCGGTTGTCATATAATATCATTTTTCCTTCCACTGCATTTCTCCCCACTAAAATGGAAAGAACTGGACCCCTTCTGATCCCTGTTAATCTCTGACCTCTGACTTCTGTGTGCGTCTGTATGACCCAGTCCCACAATGTCTGACCTCTGTCTGACCTCTGTCTGATCCCATTTGAGTGCTGCCACCCTTCTCACCCGTCACATCCCACCCGTCACATCGTCACCCATCTGACACCGCATGACCCATGTCGAACCCCATCGGACTGCGTGTGACCTCATCTAACCCCTCTACAACCCCCTTTCAACCCCTCTAACCCCATATCAACCTTATCTAACCCCATATTTTATATTATTTTCGTTTTCGTTAGTGGCATCAGGCAATTCATATTCAATAGGTAATATTTTCGCCAAAGGAGCCGACGCCTGGTAGTATGACCTCCATTTTACCTATTTCTGTCCGACTCCACCGGACCCCTGATTAACCCCTGTCTGAACCGACGTGACCTCTCGTGGCCTCTCTTGACCTCTCGACTCCCCCGCTACAGTGAGGACATTCGAACAGCCAACATCGTGGCCGACGACCCCGACGGCGTGGCCTGCCTCGTGATAGACCACGACACCTTCGACCAGCTCATCAGTCGCCTGGAGGAGGTCAAAAACAGATACGTCGACGAGAGCCAGCTGCGCAAACAGTGAGTACTGCCATCTGTTGATCGCTATGTGAAGTTGTGTTGTATGCGGCGATGAGAGCCAGCTGCGCAGCGAGTGCTGCCATCTTTCAGTCGCTTTGTGAAGTTTTGTTTGATATGTGGCGCCACTGTCGCGTTGGTGAGATGGCGACACTATCGCAGTGGTGGGTTGCAGAGTTGTGGGTCTGATGATGGAAGCAAGCAACTGGTCAAAAAATTGTTGCGTGGTTGTATCCACACGTGCATGAGGGGTAGAGGACACTGTCAAAACATTATATATTGTATATTATTTTCGTTTTCGTTACTGGTATGTCTGAGGCATCAGGCAATTCATATTCAATAGGTAATATTCTCGCCAAAGGAGCCGACGCCTGGTAGTATGACCTCCATTTTACCTATTTCTGGTTCACTGTCAAGTGTCAGCGATGCTAGTTGCACGCGATCGACGCAGGCACGAGTTTCCTCTCGACGCTTACATTGTCCTTGCCTGTGATTGTGTTTGGTAGCTCGCGGTGCATGCAAGCTATCCTGTAGGTACTCCTGTGCGTTCGCCCCACTCCTATCCCCCACCCCTTTCCCCCACCCTCGTTCCCACCAACAGGGATGCACGAAATCACCGCCAATCGCAATGCATATCAGTGAAGAATGCTCAACAGACAAACAACCACAAATAGGGACCGATGTTCGCATGCCCTATACCTTGTGTATTTCAGGGACCTGGCTATCTACGACCAGACAGATGCCAGAACGGACGACGACAGGTTTATATGAGACTAGTTTGAAGTACAATTAACCCCGTTTACACGAATAACCTAGATTTGAGAGCTCTAGAGCAGATACTAGAAATAACATGCTTCATGCCACGTGGCTGACTAGCCACGTTAGCCTCGTAGTTACGGAGCTGACTTACACGTTAGACCAGTGGTTCTCAAACTTGTTTATCCCTTTTCCCTTGTCATTCCTTTTTACCAAGCAACAAAGCAAAAACAGCCCTAGCACTTAAGTTGCTAGTTTAGTGTTTTGGGAGACACTTTGCATCAATGTGATAGAGGGACATTCGGATTTGGAGCCTTACAAATGATAATCTGTTATTATTGTCATTATTCAGAAATTAACAAAGAAGTCATATTTCATATGAAATATATTCATATTTCATAGTCCTAGTTCCAAATGAGATACCCTTTCCTTTCTCTAGAATAAATTTGTCATTATTTGTCTACCTCGCTTTCCCTGTCTGGGACCTTCACCCCTCCCCTCCAGCGGGAATTTCCCAGGTTGATAAGCCCTGCGTTATACTGGCAGCGGTTTGAGAACCCCTGCGTTAGACTGACAGCGGTTTGAGAACCCCTGCGTTATACTGACAGCGGTTTGAGAACCCCTGCGTTAGACTGACAGCGGTTTGAGAACCCCTGCGTTATACTGACAGCGGTTTGAGAACCCCTGCGTTAGACTGACAGCGGTTTGAGAACCCCTGCGTTGTACTGACAGCGGTTTGAGAACCCCTGCGTTATACTGACAGCGGTTTGAGAACCCCTGCGTTACACTGACGGCCAGACGCCACCATAGCGTCATGCCAGTCTGGCGGTTTTTGGCCCGCTGCCAACACTCATCTGACGGCCTGTGTGTGCTGCGAGCCGGCGGTAACCACCTAACACGAGTTTGCATCTCTAAATGAGCTGCGAACTGCGGATGAGACTGATCGTTATCTCCCCATGTTTGATTGCAGTGGGGATGAGTGGTAACGGATTGCAATTTACAGCGCTGTGTGTTTAGAAAAGGGAGTACACGTTACGATGGCTACCTGACCTCATTGGTTGATTTGTATAATGTGCGATCACTCTGTGTCGCCCAAAAGTTAGCGGACGTAATACGTATCTGTATTACTATTTGATAAGCGTCTGTCTGTCTGTCTGTCTGTCTATCTATCTATCTATCTATCTGTCTGTCTGTCTGTCTGTCTGTCTGTCTGTCTGTCTGTCTGTCTGTGTCTGTCTGTCTGTCTGTCTGTCTGTCTGTCTGTCTGTCTGTCTGTCTGTCTGTCTGTCTGTCTGTCTGTCTGTCTGTCTGTCTGTCTGTCTGTCTGTCTGTCTGTCTGTCTGTCTGTCTGTCTGTCTGTCTGTCTGTCTGTCTGTCTGTCTGTCTGTCTGTCTGTCTGTCTGTCTGTCTGTCTGTCTGTCTGTCTGTCTGTCTGTCTGTCTGTCTGTCTGTCTGTCTGTCTGTCTGTCTGTCTGTCTGTCTGTCTGTCTGTCTGTCTGTCTGTCTGTCTGTCTGTCTGTCTGTCTGTCTGTCTGTCTGTCTGTCTGTCTGTCTGTCTGTCTGTCTGTCTGTCTGTCTGTCTGTCTGTCTGTCTGTCTGTCTGTCTGTCTGTCTGTCTGTCTGTCTGTCTGTCTGTCTGTCTGTCTGTCCGGCACCGCTCAGTTTATTCAGTTTAAAAGTCCCAGTTAATTCACGTGCTGAATTGGTGCGGATACCTCCATCCCAGAGATGCCAGCTAATCGTCCAGCGGAGCGGACGGGTTAGCACTATGTACCTCCTATCTGATGTAGGCACCTATGTGTTACACGCTATGGTGCAGCATCACCTCAGTCATGACTCTGAGTCTGTCGCCATCTACCCTCCCATGTCACCGCTCATGACTCTGAGTCTGTCGCCATCTACCCTTCCATGTCACCGCTCATGACTCTGAGTCTGTCGCCATCTACCCTTCCATGTCACCGCTCATGACTCTGAGTCTGTCACCATCTGCCCTTCCATGTCACCGCTCATGACTCTGAGTATGTCGCCATCTACCCTTCCATGTCACCGCTCATGACTCTGAGTCTGTCGCCATCTACCCTTCCATGTCACCGCTCATGACTCTGAGTCTGTCGCCATCTGCCCTTCCATGTCACCGCTCGTGACTCTGAGTCTGTCGCCATCTACCCTTCCGTGTCACCGCTCATGACTCTGAGTCTGTCGCCATCTACCCTTCCATGTCACCGCTCATGACTCTGAGTCTGTCGCCATCTGCCCTTCCATGTCACCGCTCATGACTCTGAGTCTGTCGTCATCTACCCTTCCATGTCACCTTCTACCCTTCCATGTCGCCATCTACCCTTCCATGTCACCTCAGTCATGACTCTGAGTCTGTCGCCATCTACCCTTCCATGTCACCGTTCATGACTCTGAGTCTGTCGCCATCTACCATTCCATGTCACCTCAGTCATGACTCTGAGTCTGTCGCCATCTACCCTTCCATGTCACCTCAGTCATGACTCTGAGTCTGTCGCCATCCATGTCACCGCCATGTCGCGTTCCATGTAACCGTCCGAGTAGTCGTGAGTTTGTTGACTGTGACTCCGGTGCCCCCTGTACCCTTCACGTTATGTCAGGAGAGTAAGCCGTGAGTTTGTTGACTGTGACTCCGGTGCCCCCTGTACCCTTCACGTTATGTCAGGAGAGTAAGCCGTGAGTTTGTTGACTGTGACTCCGGTGCCCCCTGTACCCTTCACGTTATGTCAGGAGAGTAAGCCATGGGGTTTCTCCCTGCACCGGGCACCCGTTCATTTACAGGATAAACTGTGAGCTATCCCATGGCGGAGTTGACCGTGAGTTTTATGCTGCCAGTATTGACCGTGAGTTCTCTGCCGTCAGGATTAACCGTGAGTCTTCTGCCGTCAGGATTAACCGTGAGTTTTTCTGTCGTCAGGATTAACCGTGAGTCTTCTGCCGTCAGGATTAACCGTGAGTTCTTTTGCCGTCAGGATTAACCGTGAGTCTTCTGCCGTCAGGATTAACCGTGAGTTTTCTGACGCCAGGATTAACCGTGAGTCTTCTGTCGTCAGAATTAACCGCGAGTTCGCCGATGTGAAGCTGTCCGACCTGGCCGTCATTGCTACGCTGGGGGTGGGCGGCTTCGGCCGGGTCGAGCTCGTGCAGATGGTGCACGACAAGTCACGCTCATTCGGCCTCAAACAGATGAAGAAGGCGCAGGTGAGCAAAGCGGCGTCCCCGATGGCAGAAGGTCTCATCAGAGTGACGTCACATAAAACCAGCTGGCAGTGCTGTTATGACGTCATACGGCTGGCAGAAGGTCTCATCAGAGTGACGTCACATAAAACCAGCTGGCAGTGCTGTTATGACGTCATACGGCTGGCAGAAGGTCTCATCAGAGTGACGTCACATAAAACCAGCTGGCAGTGCTGTTATGACGTTATATGGTGCGGGTATGACCAATATGGAGACATACGATAAAATACTGCAGTGATATTTGTCATGATTTTAGTGCGGATTAATGCATTCAAATATTTGTGATTGATTTCGGGGAATATTTTTTTTTGCTCCTGTCCATGCTCCTCTTTTTGCGGTAGCTACTGACAGAAGATTATGTTGAACATGTATTTAACTGAACACATCATTCAGCGTAACGTCGGTCTTTGAAGCTGTAGCTGGGCATTCTTTGAAATTTAACTTTTTGGCAGAAGAATAGTTTCAATTCAAAGCTTTGAGTCGTACCCCTGAAACACGCAAATGTTTGCGCCTGAAACCATGCAGCCCTGAGGCCACTGTACGTGATCTCACCTGGCGACGACAAAAACAAATGTCTATGCCGGGATTCGAACCCACGCTGTCCGTCCGCCAGATCGTGGAGACTCGGCAGCAGCAGCACATCATGTCTGAGAAGGAGATTATGGAGGAGGCCAACTGCGACTTCATCGTCAAGCTGTTCAAGACGTTCAAGGACCGGAAGTACCTCTACATGCTAATGGAGTCTTGCATGGGCGGCGAGCTCTGGACCATTCTCAGGTGGGTGCCCTGGCAGTACCAAAACAGCCAACACAAAATGGCGGGGGGGGGGGGGGTATTTTGGGGGGATGGGATGATCACAAATGTCTCAGAGGATTGGAAAATGCATCGGATTTCCCTTGTTTGTGCATTCAGTGGACATTTGTGACACCGCCCTCACACCTAGGTAACTTTTACACGACGTCGATGACCTATAAACAAACATACAGACATACTCGTATATACCTATAGACAGACATATAAACGTATAGACAGACATATATACAGACATACAGAGTGTATATGTCTATCTATATGTCCTTACGTCTGTCTATAGGTCTATATGTCTGTATATGTGTCTGTATGTCTAGACATACATATAGACATATAGACAGACATATGCACCTATAGGCCTATATGTCTGTATATGTGTCTGTATGTCTAGACAGACATATAGACATATAGACAGACATATGCACCTATAGGTCTACATGTCTGTATATGTGTCTGTATGTCTAGACATACATATAGACCTATAGACAAACATAAGAACCTATAGACAGACAAAACGTATAAACAGACATATAGACCTATATACAGCCATATGCACCTATAAGTCTATATGTCTGTCTATATGTCTGGTTAGGGGACGCGCCTATGGCCGAACCGACCATAAATCTCCGGCCAGACGCATTATCCTCGGCCAGAGGCGCGGCCAGGAACCGGCGAGGGAGAAGAGCTGGTCGTCGGGTCCAGCTGCGAAGGGCCATCCGAGAGCGTCAGCTGGTCAGTCGTCGCGACCTGATCACCCCAATTGGGCCTGGAGCTGTCTGCGCTCGTGATGAGCGCGCAGACGAAGTCCGGTCAGGCGGACCGGGGTTGGCGGCCACCGGCGATACCGACGGCCGTCAGCGAGGCACCGGGGAGGAGTCCACGTCTCCAGTCCTGACGCTCGAGGTGTGCGCCAGTACCTGCAGCTGCTGGGCGAGCTGCGGCTGCATCAGCTGGTGGAGGAGTCCACGTCTCCAGTCCTGACGCTCGAGGTGTGCGCCAGTACCTGCAGCTGCTGGGCGAGCTGCAGCTGCATCAGTTGGTAGAGGAGCCCACGTCTCCAGACCCGATGCTCGAGGTGTGCGCCAGTACCTGCAGCTGCTGGGCGAGCTGCGGCTGCATCAGTTGGTGGAGGAGCCCACGTCTCCAGACCCGACGCTCGAGGTGTGCGCCAGTACCTGCAGCTGCTGGGCGAGCTGCGGCTGCATCAGTTGGTGGAGGAGCCCACGTCTCCAGACCCGACGCTCGAGGTGTGCGCCAGTACCTGCAGCTGCTGGGCGAGCTGCGGCTGCATCAGTTGGTGGAGGAGCCCACGTCTCCAGACCCGACGCTCGAGGTGTGCGCCAGTACCTGCAGCTGCTGGGCGAGCTGCAGCTGCATCAGCTGGTAAAAGAGCCCACGCACCCGCGTCCTACACCCACCACACTGGACCACGTCATTACTAATGTACCGCCGGAGAGATCCCAGACACGTGTCGTCGACAACGAGGCCATCAGCGACCACCAGCCGGTCACCGTCATCACGACCATCCCGAAGCCTCGTCGTGTTGTCAAGGAGTACATGAGCAGACCCTGGCACCGCACCGACTGGGACGCACTGTGCCTGGACCTTCTGTTGACTGACGACGGAGTTCGATAGCGCCACTGATGTGAATTTATTGTTGAATATTTGCATGCATATCTGGGATAGCCTCATAGATAAGCATTGTCCCGAACGTTGTACGCGAACGCGCCGTCCGCACTGTCCGTGGGGTCAGGACGTGTTACCCGAGCTAAGGGAGACGATTAGCGCCAAAATCTCCACCAAAGCCGACTGGCAAGCGTTCAAATTGACTGAGGACAATTCGATGTATCTCTCGCTGAAAAAACGTGTTAGTAGTATTTTGATTCAGGCTCACATAAACTTCAATTGTGAGCGACTGCTTTCAAAAGGTTTTCGCGGATTTTGGGAGACAATGCGGAGATTTAGCATGTCCTCTGGCAGCGAGAGTGGTGACGACACTGTACCCGATCCCGACGTACTTCACGAGTTTTTCTCCACCGTAAGTTCCCGAGTAGCGACAGAAGTAACGGTGAGCGGTGACGAGCCGCGCCCCGTAAGGCCGACAAGGGTCTGCGCTGCTCAGTTTAAGCTTACCCCGGTGACGCTCTCAGAGCTGTCGGCTGCCGTAAAAGGGATGAGGAACTCGGAAGTCTGTCGATATCGATGGGGTTCCTCTACTTGCAATAAGGAAGTGTTTTCCGGTGATAGGCCCGTTGCTGCTGCGCATTGTGAACACTTCGCTGATCTCTGGGATCTTTCCGTCAGTATGGAAAACAGCATGTATTGTGCCAATTTATAAGTCCGGAGAGCGTGCCTCACCAAGTAATTTTCGGCCTACATCTCTATTCTCTGTTCAGCGTCTTGTCCAAAGTCGCCGAAAACATTGTATGCGGTCAGCTGATGGGCTATCTTGCAAGCAACGCCATCCTCTCCGACAGCCAGTACGCGTACCGGCCGGCGCACCCAACGGATGACGCTCTGATCGACGCTGTCACGTGGGTCACAAACAGCACCGACCAAGGTCTCGTATCATCGATAACGACGCTTGATTTAAGTAAAGCCTATGACAGCGTTGATCACGGCGTCATTCTCGAGAAGCTGGCCTGGTACGGTGTATCACCCCATTAGTTCTCTTAGTTATCTCGCGGACAGGAGACAGGGTGCGAGGGGGCACTACTACTCTGCCTGTGACACATGGGGTGTCTCAGGGGTCAGTTGTGGGGCCGGTCTTGTTCAGTATCTTTACCAATGACATGGCTAACTTCCAACCCCACGTGAAAAGGATTTTGTATACAGACGATACAAACATTCTGGATATGGAATATCCGAATGAAACCTGCCTCTCTGTCCTCAAAGATCGAGCGCAGGGCACGCTTTCTGAACTATAAAATAGTTTCCGCGGAACTCCCTGAAGATTAACGGGTCATAAACGGACTTCATAATTTTCGGAACCAAACATTCGATACAGAATCATGCGGCTGCTCTCACTCTGCATGCTTCTGGGTCGGAAATTTGCCCGTCAAAAACAATCAAAATAGTCGGTAAATACTCGATCAGACCTTAAGCTGGGAGAGCCATATTTCGGCTGTAGTGGGCAAGTGTTTTGGCTCGCTCATTTCACTGAACCGGTTCCGTCATCACTTTACCCCTGAGGCGCTCCAGCTCATTATTCAGGCACATGTACTGTCACATGTAACCTACTGCTTACCTGTATGGGGAGGTGCACCGAAGATCGTACAGAAGGCTTTGAACTTCGCGGTTAGAGTAATCACAAGCAAACGCAAACGAGACCACATCACTCCAGCCCTCCGATCTCTCGGGTGGCCGACGTTCCCGGAGATGGTCTCCGAACGTGATTGCCTAAAAGTGCACAGGGCTCTCCACGACGTGCGAACACCGGCTGCGCTGCGTTCTCTCTTCGTGCCTCGAAATCGGCTTCTGACCGCCAGCTGCAGCTGCCTCGCCGCAGGCTGGAGCCAACCAAATGCTCATTCCTGCACAGGGCGGTCGCTGGGTGGAACGCGCTGCCACTGTCAGCATTTGAGTGTGAGACGTACGGTGCTTTCAAAGCGTACTTGAGAAAGCGTACTTGCAAGGAAGATAGGTGATACTGCGTGAACAGTGTCGCAATATCTATCGATCATTGCAATCTTGTTGTGTGGCCATAATCTTTTTAAAGTCTAGTTCTATCAGTCTTTTACCATTTTAGCTGTATGTTTTCCAATGTTTTCAACTGTAGAATCGACCGATTTTGTGTACCGTAGGCAAATGCCGGCCTGTATGACGCAAATCTGGAGAAAAAAAACTGTTTACCGCATAGATAGATTTGAATAAACTATTACATAGGTCCTTATGTTTGTCTATTGGTCTATATGCCTGTATATATGTATATATGTCTATAGACAGACATCAGACATATCGACTTATAGACAGACACATAAACATATAGACAGACGTCTAGACCTATAGGTGCATATGTCTTTCTATAGGTCTATATGGCAGCAGCCCTGGCACCACCCTCTCATCTAAGCAGTCCTGACACTACCCCAAATCTAACCAGCCTTGACACCTCCCCAAACCTAACAAGCCCTGACACCACCCCAAACCTAACCAGCCCTGACACCACCCTCTCATCTAAGCAGTCCTGACACCACCCCAAACCTAACAAGCCCTGACACCACCCTATCATCTAAGCAGTCCTGACACCACACCAAACCTAACCAGCAGTCCTGACACCACCCCAAACCTAACAAGCCCCGACACCAACCCAAACCTAACAAGCCCTGACACCACGCCAAACCTAACCAGCCCTGACACCACCCCACACCTAACAAGCCCTGACACCAACCCAAACCTAACCAGCCCTGACACCAACCCACACCTAACAAGCCCTGACACCAACCCACACCTAACAAGCCCTGACACCACCCCAAACCCAACAATCCCTGACACCACCCCCAAATCTAAGCAGTCCTGACACCAACCCAAACCTAACCAGCCCCGACACCACCCCACACCTAACAAGCCCTGACACCAACCCACACCTAACAAGCCCTGACACCACCCCAAACCCAACAATCCCTGACACCACCCCAAGCCTAACAAGCCCTGACACCAACCCACACCTAACAAGCCCTGACACCACCCCCAAATCTAAGCAGTCCTGATACCAACCCAAACCTAACCAGCCCCGACACCAACCCACACCTAACAGCCCTGACACCAACCCAAACCTAACAAGCCCTGACACCAACCCACACCTAACAAGCCCTGACACCACCCCAAACCTAACAAGCCCTGACACCACCCCAAACCTAACAAGCCCTGACACCACCCCAAACCTAACAAGCCCTGACACCACCCCAAACCTAACCAGCCCTGACACCAACCCAAACCTAACCAGCCCTGACACCAACCCAAACCTAACTAGCCCTGACACCAACCCACACCTAACAAGCCCTGACACCAACCCAAACCTAACCAGCCCTGACACCAACCCAGATCTAAGCAGTCCTGACACCGACCCACACCTAACAAGCCCTGACACCTCCCCCATCTAAACCTAACAAGCCCTGACACCACCCCAAACCTCTAATAAGCCCTGACACCACGCCAAACCTAACCAGCCCTGACACCAACCCAAACCTAACAAGCCCTGACACCACCCCAAACCTAAGCAGTCCTGACACCAACCCAAACCTAACAAGACCTGACACCTCCCCGCATCCAAACCTAACAAGCCCTGACACCACCCCAAGCCTAACAAGCCCTGACAACAACCCACACCTAACAAGCCCTGACACCGCCCCCAAATCTAAGCAGTCCTGACACCAACCCAAACCTAACCAGCCCCGACACCAACCCACACCTAACAAGCCCTGACACCAACCCAAACCCAACAATCCCTGACACCACCCCAAACCTAACCAGCAGTCTTGACACCACCCCAAACCTAACAAGCCCCGACACCAACCCACACCTAACAAGCCCTGACACCAACCCAAACCTAACAAGCCCTGACACCACCCCCACACCTAAGCAGCTCTGCCACCATCTCGCTATCTTCCCAGGGATCGAGGCAACTTTGACGACGCGACCACCCGGTTTTATACGTCCTGCGTGGTGGAGGCGTTCGACTACCTGCACGCGCGCGGGATCATCTACCGCGACCTGAAGCCAGAGAACCTGCTGCTCGACAACAGGGGCTACGTCAAGCTGGTCGACTTCGGCTTCGCCAAGAAACTGCTGGTTAGTAGGTGGCGGCGGAGGAAGAGGGGAGAGGGACGATGGAGGGACGATGTAGGGACGATGTAGGGACGATGTAGGGACGATGTAGGGACGATGTAGGGACGATGGAGGGACGATGTAGGGACGATGGAGGGACGATGAGACGATGGAGGGGTGACGTCCCTCAGTTACAGGTGCTGCTCTGGCTTTGCATGTATAGGTATATTTTCTATACCATTTGCATGCAATTCCCGTCGCAGTAGACAGATGTACTTTCTTTTAGCGAAACACATTTTATGTTGGTCTCATTAACGGCACCTTGCTTTGATTGTATACATGCACAAGTAATTGTTGCCCCCCCCCCCCCCCCCAACTCGATACCTAGATCCGCCTCTGCACATACCAAAACTACCACTGACTGACTGACTGATCTGATCTGATCGTGACTGGTGGTTCTCCGGTCACAGGTGGGCCGTAAAACGTGGACTTTCTGCGGCACTCCCGAATACGTGGCGCCCGAGATCATCCTGAACAAGGGCCACGACATCTCCGCTGACTACTGGTCGCTGGGTGTACTGATGTTTGAACTGCTCACCGGTGAGGAGGGTGTACTGATGTTCGAACTTGTGAATAGTGAGGAGGGTGTACTGATGTTACTGGTGACTGGTTAGGAGGGTGTACTGATGTTTGAACTGGTGACAGGTGAGGAGGGTGTCCTGATGTTTGAATTGGTGACTGGTGAGGGGGTGTCCTGATGTTTGAACTGGTGACTGGTGAGGAGGGTGTACTGATGTTTGAACTGGTGACTGGTGAGGGGGTATACTGATGTTTGAACTGGTGACTAGTGAGGGGGTATACTGATGTTTGAACTGGTGACAGGTGAGGAGGGTGTACTGATGTTTGAACTTGTGACTGGTGAGGGGGTATACTGATGTTTGAACTGGTGACTGGTGAGGGGGTATACTGATGTTTGAACTGGTGACTGGTGAGGAGGGTGTACTGATGTTTGAACTTGTGACTAGTGAGGAGGGTGTACTGATGTTTGAACTTGTGACTGGTGAGGAGGGTGTACTGATGTTTGAACTGGTGACCGGTGAGGAGGGTGTACTGATGTTTGAACTGGTGACTGGTGAGGAGGGTGTACTGATGTTTGAACTTGTGACTAGTGAGGAGGGTGTACTGATGTTTGAACTTGTGACTGGTGAGGAGGGTGTACTGATGTTTGAACTGGTGACTAGTGAAGAGGGTGTACTGATGTTTGAACTGGTGACTGGTGAGGAGGGTGTACTGATGTTTGAACTGGTGACTAGTGAGGGGGTGTCCTGATGTTTGAACTGGTGACTGGTGAGGAGGGTGTACTGATGTTTGAACTGGTGACTGGTGAGGAGGGTGTACTGATGTTTGAACTGGTAACTGGTGAGGAGGGTGTACTGATGTTTGAACTGGTGACTAGTGGGGAGGGTATACTGATGTTTGAACTGGTGACTGGTGAGGAGGGTGTACTGATGTTTGAACTGGTGAACATGAGCAATTATGGTAATCGAAGTCTAAACATATATACTAATATAAATAACTACAAAATAACTAATAATAATAACTTCTAATATATACTTCTGGTAAGGAGGGTGGACTGATGTTTGAACTGGTGACTGGTGAGGGGGTGTACTGATGTTTGAACTGGTGACTGGTGAGGAGGGTGTACTGATGTTTGAACTGGTGACTGGTGAGGAGGGTGTACATATGTTTGAACTGGTGACTGGTGAGGAGGGTGTCCTGATGTTTGAACTGGTGACTGGTGAGGGGGTATACTGATGTTTTAACTGGTGACTGGTGAGGAGGGTGTATTGATGTTTGAACTGGTGACTGGTGAGGAGGGTGTACTGATGTTTGAACTGGTGACTGGTGAGGGGGTGTACTGATGTTTGAACTGGTGACTAGTGAGGAGGGTGTACTGATGTTTGAACTGGTGACTGGTGAGGAGGGTGTACTGATGTTTGAACTGGTGACTGGTGAGGAGGGTGTACTGATGTTTGAACTGGTGACTGGTGAGGAGGGTGTACTGATGTTTGAACTGGTGACTGGTTAGGAGGGTGTACAGATGTTTGAACTGCACACCGGTCACCGGTGAGGGGGTGTACTGATGTTTGAACTGGTGACTAGTGAGGAGGGTGTACTAATGTTTGAACTGGTGACTAGTGAGGAGGGTGTACAGATGTTTAAACTGGTGACTAGTGAGGAGGGTATACTGATGTTTGAACTGGTGACCGGTGAGGAGGGTGTACTAATGTTTGAACTGGTGAGGGGGTATACTGATGTTTGAACTGGTGACTGGTGAGGGGGTATACTGATGTTTGAACTGGTGACTGGTGAGGGGGTATACTGATGTTTGAACTGGTGACTGGTGAGGAGGGTGTACTGATGTCTGAACTGGTGTACATGAGCAATTATGGTAATCAAAGTCGAAACATATATACTAATATAAATAACTACAAAATAACTAATAATAATAACTACTAATATATACTCCTGGTGAGGAGGGTGTACTGATGTTTGAACTGGTGACTAGTGAGGAGGGTGTACTGATGTTTGAACTGGTGACTGGTGAGGAGGGTGTACTGATGTTTGAACTGGTGACTGGTGAGGGAGGGTGTACTGATGTTTGAACTGGTGACTGGTGAGGAGGGTGTACGGATGTTTGAACTGGTGACTGGTGAGGGAGGGTGTACTGATGTTTGAACTGGTGACTGGTGAGGAGGGTGTACTGATGTTTGAACTGGTGACCGGTGAGGGAGGGTGTACTGATGTTTGAACTGGTGACTAGTGAGGGAGGGTGTACTGATGTTTGAACTGGTGACTGGTGAGAAGGGTGTACTGATGTTTGAACTGGTGACTGGTGAGGAGGGTGTCCTGATGTTTGAACTGGTGACTGGTGAGGAGGGTGTACTGATGTTTGAACTGGTGAGGGGGTGTACTGATGTTTGAACTGGTGACTGGTGAGGAGGGTGTACTGATGTTTGAACTGGTGACTGGTGAGGGGGTATACTGATGTTTGAACTGGTGACTGGTGAGGAGGGTGTACTGATGTTTGAACTGGTGACTGGTGAGGAGGGTGTACTGATGTTTGAACTGGTGACTAGTGAGGGAGGGTGTACTGATGTTTGAACTGGTGACTGGTGAGGAGGGTGTACTGATGTTTGAACTGGTGACTGGTGAGGAGGGTGTCCTGATGTTTGAACTGGTGACTGGTGAGGAGGGTGTACTGATGTTTGAACTGGTGAGGGGGTGTACTGATGTTTGAACTGGTGACTGGTGAGGGAGGGTGTACTGATGTTTGAACTGGTGACTGGTGAGGAGGGTGTACTGATGTTTGAACTGGTGACTGGTGAGGGGGTGTACTGATGTTTGAACTGGTGACTGATGAGGGGGTATTCTGATGTTTGAACTGGTGAGGGGGTATACTGATGTTTTAACTGGTGACTGGTGAGGAGGGTGTACTGATGTCTGAACTGGTGTACATGAGCAATTATGGTAATCAAAGTCGAAACATATATACTAATATAAATAACTACAAAATAACTAATAATAATAACTACTAATATATACTCCTGGTGAGGAGGGTGTACTGATGTTTGAACTGGTGACTAGTGAGGAGGGTGTCCTGATGTTTGAACTGGTGACTGGTGAGGAGGGTGTCCTGATGTTTGAACTGGTGACTGGTGAGGGGGTATACTGATGTTTGAACTGGTGACTGGTGAGGGGGTATACTGATGTTTGAACTGGTGACTGGTGAGGAGGGTGTACTGATGTTTGAACTGGTGACTGGTGAGGAGTGTGTACTGATGTTTGAACTGGTGACTGGTGAGGAGGGTGTACTGATGTTTGAACTGGTGACTAGTGAGGAGGGTGTACTGATGTTTGAACTGGTGACTGGTGAGGAGGGTGTACTGATGTTTGAACTGGTGACTGGTGAGGGAGGGTGTCCTGATGTTTGAACTGGTGACTGGTGAGGAGGGTGTACTGATGTTTGAACTGGTGACTGGTGAGGAGGGTGTCCTGATGTTTGAACTGGTGACTGGTGAAGAGGGTGTCCTGATGTTTGAACTGGTGACTGGTGACGGGGTATACTGATGTTTGAACTGGTGATTGGTGAGGAGGGTGTACTGATGTTTTAACTGGTGACTGGTGAGGAGGGTGTCCTGATGTTTTAACTGGTGACTGGTGAGGGGGTATACTGATGTTTGAACTGGTGACCGGTGAGGAGGGTGTACTGATGTTTGAACTGGTGACTGGTTAGGAGGGTGTACATATGTTCGAACTGGTGACTGGTGAGGAGGGTGTCCTGATGTTTGAACTGGTGACTGGTGAGGGGGTATACTGATGTTTGAACTGGTGATTGGTGAGGGGGTGTACTGATGTTTTAACTGGTGACTGGTGAGGAGGGTATACTGATGTTTTAACTGGTGACTGGTGAGGGGGTATACTGATGTTTGAACTGGTGTACATGAGCAATTATGGTAATCGAAGTCTAAACATATATACTAATATAAATAACTACAAAATAACTAATAATAATAACTACTAATATATACTCCTGGTGAGGAGGGTGTACTGATGTTTGAACTGGTGAGGAGGGTGTACTGATGTTTGAATTGGTGACTGGTGAGGGGGTGTACTGATGTTTGAACTGGTGACTGGTGAGGGGGTATACTGATGTTTGAACTGGTGACTGGTGAGGGGGTATACTGATGTTTGAACTGGTGACTGGTGAGGGGGTGTACTGATGTTTGAACTGGTGACCGGTGAAGAGGGTGTACTGATGTTTGAACTGGTGACTGGTGAGGAGGGTGTACTGATGTTTGAACTGGTGACTGGTGAGGGGGTATACTGATGTTTGAACTGGTGACTGGTGAGGGGGTATACTGATGTTTGAACTGGTGACTGGTGAGGGGGTGTACTGATGTTTGAACTGGTGACTGGTGAGGGGGTATACTGATGTTTGAACTGGTGACTGGTGAGGGGGTATACTGATGTTTGAACTGGTGACTGGTGAGGGGGTGTACTGATGTTTGAACTGGTGACCGGTGAGGAGGGTGTACTGATGTTTGAACTGGTGACTGGTGAGGAGGGTGTACTGATGTTTGAACTGGTGTACATGAGCAATTATGGTAATCGAAGTCTAAACATATATACTAATATAAATAACTACAAAATAACTAATAATAATAACTTCTAATATATACTTCTGGTAAGGAGGGTGGACTGATGTTTGAACTGGTGACTGGTGAGGAGGGTGTCCTGATGTTTGAACTGGTGACTGGTGAGGAGGGTGTACTGATGTTTGAACTGGTGACTGGTGAGGAGGGTGTCCTGATGTTTGAACTGGTGACTGGTGAGGAGGGTGTACTGATGTTTGAACTGGTGACTGGTGAGGAGGGTGTCCTGGTGTTTGAACTGGTGACTAGTGAGGGGGTGTACTGATGTTTGAACTGGTGACTGGTGAGGAGGGTGTACTGATGTTTGAACTGGTGACCGGTGAGGAGGGTGTACTGATGTTTGAACTGGTGACTGGTGATGAGGGTGTACTGATGTTTGAACTGGTGACTAGTGAGGGGGTATACTGATGTTTGAACTGGTGACTGGTGAGGAGGGTGTCCTGATGTTTGAACTGGTGACCGGTGAGGAGGGTGTACTGATGTTTGAACTGGTGACTGGTGAGGAGGGTGTACTGATGTTTGAATTGGTGACTGGTGAGGAGGGTGTACTGATGTTTGAACTGGTGACTGGTTAGGAGGGTGTACAGATGTTTGAACTGCACACCGGTCACCGGTGAGGGGGTATACTGATGTTTGAACTGGTGACTGGTGAGGAGGGTGTCCTGATGTTTGAACTGGTGACCGGTGAGGAGGGTGTACTGATGTTTGAACTAGTGACTGGTGAGGGAGGGTGTACTGATGTTTGAACTGGTGACTGGTGAGGAGGGTGTACTGATGTTTGAACTGGTGACTGGTTAGGAGGGTGTACAGATGTTTGAACTGCACACCGGTCACCGGTGAGGGGGTGTACTGATGTTTGAACTGGTGACTGGTGAGGGGGTATACTGATGTTTGAACTGGTGACTGGTGAGGAGGGTGTCCTGATGTTTGAACTGGTGACTGGTGAGGAGGGTGTACTGATGTTTGAATTGGTGACTGGTGAGGAGGGTGTACTGATGTTTGAACTGCTCACTGGTGAGGGGGTATACTGATGTTTGAACTGGTGACTGGTGAGGGGGTGTACTGATGTTTGAACTGGTGACTGGTGAGGAGGGTGTCCTGATGTTTGAACTGGTGACTGGTGAGGGGGTGTCCTGATGTTTGAACTGGTGACTAGTGAAGAGGGTGTACTGATGTTTGAACTGGTGACTGGTGAGGGGGTGTACTAATGTTTGAACTGGTGACTGGTGAGGAGGGTGTACTGATGTTTGAACTGGTGACTGGTGAGGAGGGTGTACTGATGTTTGAACTGGTGACAGGTGAGGAGGGTGTACTGATGTTTGAACTGGTGACTGGTGAGTAGGGTGTACAGATGTTTGAACTGGTGACTGGTGAGGAGGGTGTCCTGATGTTTGAACTGGTGACCGGTGAGGAGGGTGTACTAATGTTTGAATTGGTGACTAGTGAAGAGGGTGTACTAATGTTTGAACTGGTGACTAGTGGGGAGGGTGTACTGATGTTTGAACTGGTGACTGGTGAGGAGGGTGTACTGATGTTTGAACTGGTGACTGGTGAGGAGGGTGTACTGATGTTTGAACTGGTGACTGGTGAGAAGGGTGTCCTGATGTTTGAACTGGTGGCTGGTGAGGGGGTATACTGATGTTTGAACTGGTGACTGGTGAGGGGGTGTACTAATGTTTGAACTGGTGACCGGTGAGAGGGTGTACTGATGTTTGAACTGGTGACTGGTGAGGGGGTGTCCTGATGTTTGAACTGGTGACTGGTGAGGGGGTATACTGATGTTTGAACTGGTGACTGGTGAGGAGGGTGTACTGATGTTTGAACTGGTGACTGGTGAGGAGGGTGTACTGATGTTTGAACTGGTGACTGGTGAGGAGGGTGTCCTGATGTTTGAACTGGTGACTGGTGAGGAGGGTGTACTAATGTTTGAACTGGTGACTGGTGAGGAGGGTGTACATATGTTCGAACTGGTGACTGGTGAGGAGGGTGTCCTGATGTTTGAACTGGTGACTGGTGAGGGGGTATACTGATGTTTGAACTGGTGATTGGTGAGGGGGTGTACTGATGTTTTAACTGGTGACTGGTGAGGAGGGTATACTGATGTTTTAACTGGTGACTGGTGAGGGGGTATACTGATGTTTGAACTGGTGTACATGAGCAATTATGGTAATCGAAGTCTAAACATATATACTAATATAAATAACTACAAAATAACTAATAATAATAACTACTAATATATACTCCTGGTGAGGAGGGTGTACTGATGTTTGAACTGGTGAGGAGGGTGTACTGATGTTTGAATTGGTGACTGGTGAGGGGGTGTACTGATGTTTGAACTGGTGACTGGTGAGGGGGTATACTGATGTTTGAACTGGTGACTGGTGAGGGGGTATACTGATGTTTGAACTGGTGACTGGTGAGGGGGTGTACTGATGTTTGAACTGGTGACCGGTGAGGAGGGTGTACTGATGTTTGAACTGGTGACTGGTGAGGAGGGTGTACTGATGTTTGAACTGGTGACTGGTGAGGGGGTATACTGATGTTTGAACTGGTGACTGGTGAGGGGGTATACTGATGTTTGAACTGGTGACTGGTGAGGGGGTGTACTGATGTTTGAACTGGTGACTGGTGAGGGGGTATACTGATGTTTGAACTGGTGACTGGTGAGGGGGTATACTGATGTTTGAACTGGTGACTGGTGAGGGGGTGTACTGATGTTTGAACTGGTGACCGGTGAGGAGGGTGTACTGATGTTTGAACTGGTGACTGGTGAGGAGGGTGTACTGATGTTTGAACTGGTGTACATGAGCAATTATGGTAATCGAAGTCTAAACATATATACTAATATAAATAACTACAAAATAACTAATAATAATAACTTCTAATATATAGTTCTGGTAAGGAGGGTGGACTGATGTTTGAACTGGTGACTGGTGAGGAGGGTGTCCTGATGTTTGAACTGGTGACTGGTGAGGAGGGTGTACTGATGTTTGAACTGGTGACTGGTGAGGAGGGTGTCCTGATGTTTGAACTGGTGACTGGTGAGGAGGGTGTACTGATGTTTGAACTGGTGACTGGTGAGGAGGGTGTCCTGATGTTTGAACTGGTGACTAGTGAGGGGGTGTACTGATGTTTGAACTGGTGACTGGTGAGGAGGGTGTACTGATGTTTGAACTGGTGACCGGTGAGGAGGGTGTACTGATGTTTGAACTGGTGACTGGTGATGAGGGTGTACTGATGTTGGAACTGGTGACTAGTGAGGGGGTATACTGATGCTTGAACTGGTGACTGGTGAGGAGGGTGTCCTGATGTTTGAACTGGTGACCGGTGAGGAGGGTGTACTGATGTTTGAACTGGTGACTGGTGAGGAGGGTGTACTGATGTTTGAACTGGTGACTGGTGAGGAGGGTGTACTGATGTTTGAACTGGTGACTGGTTAGGAGGGTGTACAGATGTTTGAACTGCACACCGGTCAACGGTGAGGGGGTGTACTGATGTTTGAACTGGTGACTGGTGAGGAGGGTATACTGATGTTTGAACTGGTGACTGGTGAGGGGGTGTACTGATGTTTGAACTGGTGACTAGTGAGGGGGTGTACTGATGTTTGAACTGGTGACTGGTGAGGAGGGTGTCCTGATGTTTGAACTGGTGACTGGTGAGGGAGGGTGTACTGATGTTTGAACTGGTGACTGGTGAGGGGGTGTACTGATGTTTGAACTGGTGACTGGTGAGGGGGTGTACTGATGTTTGAACTGGTGACTGGTGAGGAGGGTGTACTGATGTTTGAACTGGTGACTGGTGAGGAGGGTGTCCTGATGTTTGAACTGGTGACCGGTGAGGAGGGTGTACTGATGTTTGAACTGGTGACTGGTGAGGAGGGTGTACTGATGTTTGAACTGGTGACCGGTGAGGAGGGTGTACTGATGTTTGAACTGGTGACCGGTGAGGGAGGGTGTACTAATGTTTGAACTGGTGACTAGTGGGGAGGGTATACTGATGTTTGAACTGGTGACTAGTGAGGGGGTATACTGATGTTGGAACTGGTGACTGGTGAGGAGGGTGTCCTGATGTTTGAACTGGTGACCGGTGAGGAGGGTGTACTGATGTTTGAACTGGTGACTGGTGAGGGAGGGTGTACTGATGTTTGAACTGGTGACTGGTGA
Source organism: Chirona hameri (assembly GCA_036785665.1). Classification (NCBI taxonomy): domain Eukaryota; kingdom Metazoa; phylum Arthropoda; class Thecostraca; order Balanomorpha; family Balanidae; genus Chirona; species Chirona hameri. The sequence continues at coordinate 112,359 of JAXIVJ010000897.1, forward strand.
GGAGGGTGTACTGATGTTTGAACTGGTGACTGGTTAGGAGGGTGTACAGATGTTTGAACTGCACACCGGTCACCGGTGAGGGGGTGTACTGATGTTTGAACTGGTGACTGGTGAGGGGGTATACTGATGTTTGAACTGGTGACTGGTGAGGAGGGTGTCCTGATGTTTGAACTGGTGACTGGTGAGGAGGGTGTACTGATGTTTGAATTGGTGACTGGTGAGGAGGGTGTACTGATGTTTGAACTGCTCACTGGTGAGGGGGTATACTGATGTTTGAACTGGTGACTGGTGAGGGGGTGTACTGATGTTTGAACTGGTGACTGGTGAGGAGGGTGTCCTGATGTTTGAACTGGTGACTGGTGAGGGGGTGTCCTGATGTTTGAACTGGTGACTAGTGAAGAGGGTGTACTGATGTTTGAACTGGTGACTGGTGAGGGGGTGTACTAATGTTTGAACTGGTGACTGGTGAGGAGGGTGTACTGATGTTTGAACTGGTGACTGGTGAGGAGGGTGTACTGATGTTTGAACTGGTGACAGGTGAGGAGGGTGTACTGATGTTTGAACTGGTGACTGGTGAGGAGGGTGTACAGATGTTTGAACTGGTGACTGGTGAGGAGGGTGTCCTGATGTTTGAACTGGTGACCGGTGAGGAGGGTGTACTAATGTTTGAATTGGTGACTAGTGAAGAGGGTGTACTAATGTTTGAACTGGTGACTAGTGGGGAGGGTGTACTGATGTTTGAACTGGTGACTGGTGAGGAGGGTGTACTGATGTTTGAACTGGTGACTGGTGAGGAGGGTGTACTGATGTTTGAACTGGTGACTGGTGAGGAGGGTGTCCTGATGTTTGAACTGGTGACTGGTGAGGGGGTATACTGATGTTTGAACTGGTGACTGGTGAGGGGGTGTACTAATGTTTGAACTGGTGACCGGTGAGAGGGTGTACTGATGTTTGAACTGGTGACTGGTGAGGGGGTGTCCTGATGTTTGAACTGGTGACTGGTGAGGGGGTATACTGATGTTTGAACTGGTGACTGGTGAGGAGGGTGTACTGATGTTTGAACTGGTGACTGGTGAGGAGGGTGTACTGATGTTTGAACTGGTGACTGGTGAGGAGGGTGTCCTGATGTTTGAACTGGTGACTGGTGAGGAGGGTGTACTGATGTTTGAACTGGTGACTGGTGAGGAGGGTGTACTGATGTTTGAACTGGTGACTGGTGAGGAGGGTGTCCTGATGTTTGAACTGGTGACTGGTGAGGGGGTATACTGATGTTTGAACTGGTGACTGGTGAGGGGGTATACTGATGTTTGAACTGGTGACTGGTGAGGAGGGTGTCCTGATGTTTGAACTGGTGACTGGTGAGGAGGGTGTCCTGATGTTTGAACTGGTGACTGGTGAGGGGGTATACTGATGTTTGAACTGGTGACTGGTGAGGAGGGTGTACTGATGTTTGAACTGGTGACTGGTGAGGAGGGTGTACTAATGTTTGAACTGGTGACTGGTGAGGAGGGTGTACTGATGTTTGAACTGGTGACCGGTGAGGAGGGTGTACTGATGTTTGAACTGGTGACTGGTGAGGAGGGTGTCCTGATGTTTGAACTGGTGACTGGTGAGGGGGTATACTGATGTTTGAACTGGTGACTGGTGAGGAGGGTGTCCTGATGTTTGAACTGGTGACTGGTGAGGAGGGTGTCCTGATGTTTGAACTGGTGACTGGTGAGGGGGTATACTGATGTTTGAACTGGTGACTGGTGAGGAGGGTGTACTGATGTTTGAATTGGTGACCGGTGAGGAGGGTGTCCTGATGTTTGAACTGGTGACTGGTGAGGGGGTGTACTGATGTTTGAACTGGTGACTGGTGAAGGGGTATACTGATGTTTGAACTGGTGACTGGTGAGGGGGTGTACTGATGTTTGAACTGGTGACTGGTGAGGAGGGTGTCCTGATGTTTGAACTGGTGACTGGTGAGGGGGTATACTGATGTTTGAACTGGTGACTGGTGAGGAGGGTGTCCTGATGTTTGAACTGGTGACCGGTGAGGAGGGTGTCCTGATGTTTGAACTGGTGACTGGTGAGGGGGTATACTGATGTTTGAACTGGTGACTGGTGAGGAGGGTGTCCTGATGTTTGAACTGGTGACTGGTGAGGGGGTATACTGATGTTTGAACTGGTGACTGGTGAGGAGGGTGTCCTGATGTTTGAACTGGTGACTGGTGAGGAGGGTGTCCTGATGTTTGAACTGGTGACCGGTGAGGAGGGTGTACTGATGTTTGAACTGGTGACTGGTGAGGAGGGTGTACTGATGTTTGAACTGGTGACTGGTGAGGAGGGTGTCCTGATGTTTGAACTGGTGACCGGTGAGGAGGGTGTACTGCTGTTTGAACTGGTGACTGGTGAGGAGGGTGTACTGATGTTTGAACTGGTGACCGGTGAGGAGGGTGTACTGATGTTTGAACTGGTGACTGGTGAGGAGGGTGTACTGATGTTTGAACTGGTGACTGGTGAGGAGGGTGTCCTGATGTTTGAACTGGTGACTGGTGAGGAGGGTGTACTGATGTTTGAACTGGTGACTGGTGAGGAGGGTGTACTGATGTTTGAACTGGTGACTGGTGAGGGAGGGTGTACTGATGTTTGAACTGGTGACTGGTGAGGAGGGTGTACTGATGTTTGAACTGGTGACTAGTGAGGAGGGTGTACTGATGTTTGAACTGGTGACTGGTGAGGGAGGGTGTACTGATGTTTGAACTGGTGACTAGTGAGGGGGTGTACTGATGTTTGAACTGGTGACTGGTGAGGGAGGGTGTACTGATGTTTGAACTGGTGACTGGTGAGGAGGGTGTACTGATGTTTGAACTGGTGACTGGTGAGGGGGTATACTGATGTTTGAACTGGTGACTAGTGAGGGGGTGTACTGATGTTTGAACTGGTGACTGGTGAGGAGGGTGTACTGATGTTTGAACTGGTGACTAGTGAGGGAGGGTGTACTGATGTTTGAACTGGTGACTGGTGAGGAGGGTGTACTGATGTTTGAACTGGTGACTGGTGAGGAGGGTGTACTGATGTTTGAACTGGTGACTGGTGAGGAGGGTGTACTGATGTTTGAACTGGTGACTAGTGAGGGAGGGTGTACTGATGTTTGAACTGGTGACTGGTGAGGAGGGTGTACTGATGTTTGAACTGGTGACTGGTGAGGAGGGTGTACTGATGTTTGAACTGGTGACTGGTGAGGAGGGTGTACTGATGTTTGAACTGGTGACTAGTGAGGGGGTGTACTGATGTTTGAACTGGTGACTGGTGAGGGGGTGTACTGATGTTTGAACTGGTGACTGGTGAGGAGGGTGTACTGATGTTTGAACTTGTGACCGGTGAGGAGGGTGTACTGATGTTTGAACTGGTGACTAGTGAGGGGGTGTACTGATGTTTGAACTGGTGACTGGTGAGGGGGTGTACTGATGTTTGAACTGGTGACTGGTGAGGAGGGTGTACTGATGTTTGAACTGGTGACCGGTGAGGAGGGTGTACTGATGTTTGAACTGGTGACTAGTGGGGAGGGTATACTGATGTTTGAACTGGTGACTGGTGAGGAGGGTGTACTGATGTTTGAACTGGTGACTGGTGAGGGGGTATACTGATGTTTGAACTGGTGACTGGTGAGGGGGTGTACTGATGTTTGAACTGGTGACCGGTGAGGAGGGTGTACTGATGTTTGAACTGGTGACCGGTGAGGAGGGTGTACAGATGTTTGAACTGGTGACTGGTGAGGGGGTGTACTGATGTTTGAACTGGTGACCGGTGAGGAGGGTGTACTGATGTTTGAACTGGTGACCGGTGAGGAGGGTGTACAGATGTTTGAACTGGTGACTGGTGAGGGGGTGTACTGATGTTTGAACTGGTGACTGGTGAGGGAGGGTGTACTGATGTTTGAACTGGTGACTGGTGAGGAGGGTGTACTGATGTTTGAATTGGTGACTAGAGAGGAGGGTGTACTAATGTTTGCATTTGGTGACCGGTGAGGAGGGTGGAATGGTCGGAGAAAGAAGTTTAGAGGTAAGACAAGGCAACGAAGGACGACGAAAAGGACAGAGTGGATAGTGAACGGCCAAGTGTGGTGGAAGTAGACAGAAAAAGGGAGAGACAAAGGGAGAAGGAAAGGGACCATGGTATAGATGTGAAAAGAGATTAAGCTATGCAGCAGAGAAAACAGTATTCGTCTTGCTGAGTTAGAGGGGGAGCAAAGACATTTGGGAAGGAAATGGAATGGCAACAAGGTTGGAAGAAAAATGGGGAAAATGCCAGCGATGTTCCACACCGCATGATTCTCGATCTGCCTACCCGCCCGGTGTCCAGCTAACCCCATGACGGCAGTACCCACACACCACGCCACACTAACGGCACCCCTCTGTTTGTAGGCACCCCTCCGTTCACCGGGCCGGACCCCATGAAGACGTACAACATCATCCTGAAGGGCATCGACGCTATCGAGTTCCCGCGCAACATCACCAGAACGGCCACCGCTCTGATCAAGAAGCTCTGCCGCGACAACCCGGCCGAGAGACTGGGATACCAGAAGGGCGGCATCCGCGACATCCAGAAACACAAGTGAGTACATCCGCGGTGTTCAGGACATCCAGAAACACACGTGCGTCCAGCGGGGGTTCATGACATCCAGAAATACAAGTGAGTACATCCGCGGTGTTCAGGACATCCAGAAACACACGTGCGTCCAGCGGGGTTCATCACATCCAGAAATACAAGTGAGTACATCCGCGGTGTTCAGGACATCCAGAAACACACGTGCGTCCAGCGGGGGCTCATGACATCCAGAAATACAAGTGAGTACATCCGCGGTGTTCAGGACATCCAGAAACACACGTGCGTCAAGCGGGGGTTCATGACATCCAGAAATACAAGTGAGTACATCCGCGGTGTTCAGGACATCCAGAAACACACGTGCGTCCAGCGGGGGTCATGACATCCAGAAATACAAGTGAGTACATCCGCGGTGTTCAGGACATCCAGAAACACACGTGCGTCCAGCGGGGGTTCATGACATCCAGAAATACAAGTGAGTACATCCGCGGTGTTCAGGACATCCAGAAACACACGTGCGTCCAGCGGGGGTTCATGACATCCAGAAATACAAGTGAGTACATCCGCGGTGTTCAGGACATCCAGAAACACACGTGCGTACAGTGGGGGTTCATGACACCCAGAAACAGAAGTGAGTACATCCGCAGTGTTCAGGACATCCAGAAACACACATGCGTACAGTGGGGGTTCATGACATCCAGAAACAGAGGTGAGTACAGCCATGATGTTCAGGATATTCAGAAACACAAGTGAGTGAGTACGATCAGGATGTTCAGGACATCCATAAATACAAGTGAGTGCAGCCGGGGTGCTAAGGACATCCAGAAACACAAGCGAGTACATATGTGATGTTCGGGACATCCAGAAACACAAGTGAGCTCAGTAAGAGTGTTCAGGACATCCAAAAATACAAGTGTATGCCATAACTCCGGAAGCGATTGTATGTTCGGGACATCTGGGATGAGGAGGAGATCCGAGATGTTCATGGATACAAGTGAGTGGCAACTGGTACATCATGCCTATGCGGAAACATAAGTATCTGCGGCACACAGGGTCGTTAGTAAGCATCTGTATGGTATGTCGTGACCCCTATGGGACATTTATACGGTATGTCGTGACTCATATGGGACATTTATACGGTATGTCGTGACTCATATGGGACATTTATACGGTATGTCGTGACTCCTCATATGGGACATTTATACGGTATATCGTGACCCCTATGGGACATTTATACGGTATGTCGTGACTCCTCAATGGGACATTTATACGGTATATCGTGACTCCTCAATGGGACATTTATACGGTATGTTGTGCCCTATGGTACATTTATACGGTATATCGTGACTCCTCAATGGGACATTTATACGGTATGTCGTGACTCCTAAATGGGACATTTATACGGTATGTCGTGACTCCTCAATGGGACATTTATACGGTATGTTGTGACCCTATGGGACATTTATACGGTATATCGTGACTGCTCAATGGGACATTTATACGGTATGTCGTGTTACTCCTCAATGGGACATTTATACGGTATGTTGTAGCTCCTATGGGACATTTATACGGTATGTTGTGACTCCGATGGGGTATTTGTACGGTATATCGTGACTCATATGGGACATTTATACGGTATGTCGTGACTCATATGGGACATTTATACGGTATGTCGTGACTCCTCAATGGGACATTTATACGGTATATCGTGACTCATGGGACATTTATACGGTATGTCGTGACTCATATGGGACATTTATACGGTATGTCGTGACTCATATGGGACATTTATACGGTATGTCGTGACTCCTCAATGGGACATTTATACGGTATGTTGTGACTCCGATGGGGTATTTGTACGGTATATCGTGACTCATATGGGACATTTATACGGTATGTCGTGACTCCTCAATGGGACATTTATACGGTATGTCGTGACTCATATGGGACATTTATACGGTATGTCGTGACTCCTATGGGACATTTATACGGTATATCGTGACTCATATGGGACATTTATACGGTATGTCGTGACTCATATGGGACATTTATACGGTATGTCGTGACTCATATGGGACATTTATACGGTATGTTGTGACTCCGATGGGACATTTATGCGGTATGTTGTGACTCCGATGGGGTATTTGTACGGTATATCGTGACTCATATGGGACATTTATACGGTATGTCGTGACTCCTCAATGGGACATTTATACGGTATGTCGTGACTCATTTGGGACATTTATACGGTATGTCGTGACTCCTATGGGACATTTATACGGTATATCGTGACTCATGGGACATTTATACGGTATGTCGTGACTCCTCAATGGGACATTTATACGGTATGTCGTGACTCCTCAATGGGACATTTATACGGTATGTCTTGTCTCCTATGGGACATTTATACGGTATGTCTTGTCTCATATGGGACATTTATACGGTATGTCGTGGCTCATATGGGACATTTATACGGTATGTCGTGACTCCTATGGGACATGTATACGGTATGTCTTGTCTCCTATGAGACATTTATACGGTATGTCGTGACTCCTCAATGGGACATTTATACGGTATGTCTTGTCTCCTATGAGACATTTATACGGTATGTCTTGTCTCATATGTGACATTTATACGGTATGTCGTGACTCATGTGGGACATTTATACGGTATATCGTGACTTATATGGGACATTTATACGGTATATCGTGACTCATATGGGACATTTATACGGTATGTCGTGACTCCTCAATGGGACATTTATACGGTATATCGTGACTCATATGGGACATTTATACGGTATGTCTTGTCTCATATGGGACATTTATACGGTATGTCGGGACTCCTATGTGACATTTATACGGTATGTCGTGACTCCCATTTATACGGTATATCGTGACTCCTCAATGGGACATTTATACGGTATATCGTGGCTCCTATGGGACATTTATACGGTATGTCGTGACTCATTTGGGACATTTATACGGTATGTCGTGACCCCTATGTGACATTTATACGGCATATCGTGACTCATATGGGACATTTATACGGTATGTCGTGACCCCTATGTGACATTTATACCGTGTATCGTGACTCATATGGGACATTTATACGGTATGTCGTGACTCCTCAATGGGACATTTATACGGTATGTCGTGACTCATATGGGACATTTATACGGTATGTTGTGACTCCGATGGGACATTTATACGGTATGTCGTGACTCCTATGGGACATTAATACGATATTTTATGACTCCGATGGGACATTTATACGGTATGTCGTGACTCATATGGGACATTTATACGGTATGTCTTGTCTCCTATGAAACATTTATACGGTATGTCGTGACTCATATGGGACATTTATATGGTATATCGTGACTCATATGGGACATTTATACGGTATGTCGTGACTCCTATGGGACATTTATACGGTATGTCGTGACTCCTAAATGGGACATTTATACGGTATGTCGTGACTCCTCAATGGGACATTTTTACGGTATGTTGTGACTCCGATGGGACATTTATACGGTATGTCGTGACTCCTATGGGACATTTATACGGTATGTCGTGACTCCTCAATGGGACATTTATACGGTATGTCTTGTCTCCTATGGGACATTGATACGGTATATCGTGACTCATATGGGACATTTATACGGTATATCGTGACTTATATGGGACATTTATACGGTATATCGTGACTTATATGGGACATTTATACGGTATGTCTTGTCTCCTATGGAACATTTATACGGTATATCGTGACTCATATGGAACATTTATACGGTATTTTGTAGCTCCTATGGGACATTTATACGGTATATTGTGACTCATGGGACATTTATACGGTATGTCGTGACTCCTATGTGACATTTATACGGTATATCGTGACTCATATGGGACATTTATACGGTATGTCTTGTCTCCTATGGGACATTTATACGGTATGTCGTGACTCCTATGGGACATTTATACGGTATGTCGTGACTCCTCAATGGGACATTTATACGGTATATTGTGACTCATATGGGACATTTATACGGTATATCGTGACTCATATGGGACATTTATACGGCATGTCTTGTCTCCTATGGGACATTTATACGGTATGTCGTGACTCCTCAATGGGACATTTATACGGTATGTCTTGTCTCCTATGGGACATTGATACGGTATATCGTGACTCATATGGGACATTTATACGGTATATCGTGACTCCTATGGGACATTTATACGGTATATCGTGACTCATATGGGACATTTATACGGTATGTCGTGACTCCTCAATGGGACATTTATACGGTATGTCTTGTCTCCTATGGGACATTGATACGGTATATCGTGACTCATATGGGACATTTATACGGTATGTCGTGACTCCTCAATGGGACATTTATATCGTATATTGGCAGTCATTTAACATCTACACGATATGTCTGGACCGCAATGAACATCTATTTGGCTTCTTCATGGGGAATGTTTATTTGGTATGTTGTATCATATAGAACATTGTTTGGTGTATAGAGTGATATAGAGATTGGAGAATATGCGAAATTTCTGGGCTCATGATATATATGTTATGACTCGACTCTGTGTCATTTTACTACAGAACTACTACTAACTACTACTCACTGAAGTGTCCAGAGCAGCATTCTGGCTGCTCGTGGCAGGTTCGTGTCGCGCTCGTTAGATGTCACTGCTGTCGTCTGTTGTGCAGGTGGTTCGACGGCTTCAACTGGGAAGGTCTGATCGGCAGCACGCTCACGCCACCAATCATCCCGCACATCAGGTCAGTTTGGTCGCTCTGTCTCTGTCCCTGTCCCTGTCCCTGTCCCTGTCCCTGTCCCTGTCCCTGCCTCTGCCTCTGTCTCTGTCTCTGTCTCTGTCTCTGTCTCTGTCTCTGTCTCTGTCTCTGTCTCTGTCTCTGTCTCTGTCCCTGCCTCTGTCTCTGTCTCTGTCTCTGTCTCTGTCTCTGTCTCTGTCCCTGTCCCTGTCCCTGCATTTGTCTCTGTCTCTGTCCCTGTCCCTGTCCCTGTCTCTGTCTCTGTCTCTGTCCCTGTCCCTGTCCCTGTCTCTGTCTCTGTCTCTGTCTCTGTCTCTGTCCCTGTCCCTGTCCCTGTCCCTGTCTCTGTCTCTGTCTCTGTCTCTGTCTCTGTCTCTGTCTCTGTCTCTGTCTCGGTCTCGGTCTCGGTCTCGGTCTCGGTCTCGGTCTCGGTCTCGGTCTCGGTCTCGGTCTATGTCTATGTCTATGTCTCTGTCTCTGTCCCTGTCCCTGTCTCTGTCTCTGTCTCTGTCTCTGTCTCTGTCTCTGTCCCTGTCCCTGCCCCTGTCTATGTCTCTGTCTCTGTCTATGTCTCTGTCTCTGTCTCTGTCCCTGTATCTGTCTATGTCCCTGTCTCTGTCTCTGTCTCTGTCTCTGTCCCTGTCTCTGTCTCTGTCTCTGTCTCTGTCTCTGTCTCTGTCTCGGTCTCTGTCTCGCTCTCCCCCGCTCCCGCACTTTGTCCGGGTCATCCGTGCTCGGTACGGTATGCAATATGACGAAGG